>ML429916.1:0-30386 GCA_005239525.1 Nicotiana knightiana
TAAAAGTAAATGTAATGCAAAAGAAAAGGCCAGTCAAAAGAACAAAAGTTTTGTTCGAGGGAATAACTGGCTACCAAGTTGGGATAAAAAGAATTTAATTCATCCTTTTGCTTATAGAAAGGGACCCAAACTAGTTTGGGTTCCTAAAACTAACCTCTGATTTCTTTTGTAGATTCAAGTGAAAGGTAGTAGCAAAATATGGTAAATGGATAGTGGCTGCTCAAAACACATGACTGGCAACAAGGACTAGTTCCTTTCACTTGAGGACCTCAAAGTAGGAAATGTCTCCTTTGGAAATGGAAAGAAGGTGAAATCATTGGGGTTGGTAATGAACAAGATGATGAAGAAATCGGGCTGGTCAGAAACTCTGTCAAAATTAAAGCAACAATGGAGGAAGGAACAGGTGACAGAACAGGTTCATCCATCACGGGCAACATGATAGGGGGAATAGAACAAAATAATTCCCAAACTTTGTTGGAACCTGTACCTGAACCTGTTCCACAGCAACAAAGGAATGAAGGAACATCAAGGAGTAACTAGTTGGTTGTGAAACCATGCATATATCTTTACAAAAGCACTGAGTAAAGAGCATTTTGAAAGGAGCAGGTTACTTAGGGATGATTAAGATCACTTAATTGAACCAGTTCAGAATGTAAATACATGAAAAAAAGGAAAAAGAAGAAGGAAAAATGAAAAAATTTGGCTAGAAAATCAGGAATTTGTGTAAATAATCAGATTAACAATTGCTCAGTCTCATACTGTAAAAAGTATACTCTTATGCCATGTTTTGATATGACTCACTGATCACAAATGAAATTTTTTCTATCTTTGCAAAATTGAGGCTTGATCAAGAGGATTCGGAAATGATGAACTTGGTTCATCGTGCTGGTTGATCTGAAAGGTGAGGTATGTGTTCTGGACTCCCCACACTTTGAAATACTAATAATTAAATCTTGAGCAGAACTCTGCCCAAACTTAAAATCTTTTCAAAGCCTATCCATTTGACTTTGAACCAGTTCTGTTTCAACAAGAATCCTCACCAAATTAAAATACCTAGATTCTAGGGAAGCCTTAACCGTCAATTCAAAACTAAAAGTTCATTCAAGACATCCTCTCCCTTACAAAACCATTCCTAAATTTTTGATGACTCAGATAACATCTATCCAAGTCCTTCTTCTAAAGTCATCTCTGATGTTGCTGAAAAACGTAGAAAATAGGTTCATACTGGTTGGGTCTGTAATAGATGTGGAGTTTCTGAAAAAAAAAGAATATATGGTAAAAATTAAATAAAAATAAATGAGAGTGAGGGAGTACGGAGTAATGAGAAAGGGAAAAGGGAAAGAGTGGCTGATTCTTCACCCACCTCTGAATGTGTTAGAATGGCTATTTGTGGTGCTGAGCCAGAAAACGACGAAGAAAGTAGCAATAACGCAGGGGGAAGTGAATCAGGAGAAGCCGTTGAAGGGTTAGCAAATTTAGGAAAGCACACAGATGAACCTGGTTCATCTACTGAGGAAACTCTGGAGGATCTGCTAAAAATGTTAGGCGATAAATACAATCCAAAGAAGAAAAGAACTCCTAAAGCTCAAAAGTCTGGAACAACAAGAGAAAGTAAGAAAAGAAAAGTTGCTCCTTCTGAGACTTCTAATATTTTCTTCCAAGAGGAAGAACTACAAGGAGCAAGGTAAAGCAATGTGAGGACGAGTTGAAGAGAGCTTTAGAGGAGAGTAAGAATAAAATAGTTGAAAAATGGAAAGAAAATGTTGTTGACCCTATTGAGGCTGTTGATGTGGATGAGATGGACCTGGTCCATCAAGGTGAAAAAGTGGCAGAAGTAGAGGTTCAGACTCCTAAGCCCAATAAAGTCAAGACTTCCTCAAATAAGTCTTCATCTATTTCTAAGTCTGCTGAACCATCTATCTCGGCTAAACGAACCAGGTCTACAGTTCTTCCAAGACTTAATTTCCTAGCTTGCCTAGAACTTTCAGTAACCCAGATTCAGAATTTTTTCGTTGCTCATGTTTTAACCATTTTTGTTTTATTTTGTGGATTGTGGCAAAATCATATTTGCTCTATCAATAAAGTCTGGTGCTTTTTGCTCTGATTCAGTATCTCTATTTTTTGATAGTTTGAATTCTTAGTTGATTATTGATAATTAATCCATGATTGGATATGCAGTTTCCCAAACGGCCATGAGTAAGTGTTAAAAATCTGGGATTCATACAATTTTTTTGCAATTTTTCGATGATGTCAAAAGGGGGAAGATAGTTTGTGCTCTGAACATGTGATATTTATAACCTAATGAACTTGGTTCTTTGTGATAAATGCTTAATACTCTATTACGTGTCACTGTTGGACTAAGCTGAAACAGGCCTGAAGCACAAAGTTTGTCATCATCAAAAGGGGGAATTTGTTGACCCAAGAAAGGAAATAGTTTTGAAGATTGACAAAGTAACTCCGAGATGAACCAGGTCCATCACGTGTGACATAAACCAGTAGAGTAAAAGGCACATAATATGCACATGTAGGAGATAAATGTATTCTGATTAAATTGAGATATCTTCTGATCGAAAAGATTGCAAAAATGAAATCGGAGAAGGACTCCTTATTCAATAAGAACAGAATCAAAGATAAGGAATGATTTAGGAGTTGAGTTTGACTAGAACTCTTTCACCATGGAAGAGTTGGATTAGGATTCTAGATAATTCCTTATCTACTAACTCCTATAAATTGCAGATTGTTCTTATGATATGTAGACGCATAAAAGAAAAAATTTATCAAGAATTGAGAGCAAAAATTCGTGAAGAAATTTTGCAAGTAGTTCGAGCCAAATTGGAGAGTGCGAATCTGAAGCTACATACCAGCTAGAAGAACCAGTTGCATCTGTTTATCATTCAGTCTAGTTGGTTGTAGTAGGCGATTTAGTAATGTATCTTTTCAGCTTTCATATAAGCAATTGTAATAGGTACACCTTTGTTCAAGTTAGAGTTAACTTGAAGCTGGTAGAAATTAGCTAGAGGCTAGTTACCACATAGGGTTAGGGTTAATCCTAGGATTACAAAAGAGTTTATTTTGTAAGTCCGTTTGGCTCAGAGTTTTAGTGAATAGTTTGAGAAAATCCTACTGAGGTGTAGGTCGTGGTTTTTCACCTTTTAAGCCAGGTGTTTTCCACGTAAAAATCTCTGTGTTTTTACTTTACTGCTTTTTTTATTCCACAAACAGCAGTAGTTGGAACACCAAGAAGAACCAGGTTCTTCAAGTAAGACAGCACCCGAAAATTGGGTACCACACAATTAACTTTATTCTTGTGTGGTATTGACGTCTAAAACATTTATATATATATTAGGGTTGATTATGATTGGTGAATAAAGTAAAGAGCCATGATTCTTTCATAAATTTCCTCTAATCTTTCCCTTTTATAGCAGAATGTCTATTGTTAATGTTGGAGAAGGAGTTTGATTTTTGAAGATGAAGTTGGGGGATTAAAATTATTTTCTCCTTTTTATGTATTGAATTAAAAGAGAAAAAGAATTTAATTGGTCATGACACGTAATATAGAAATAAAAAATATTAAGAATATTAGTAAATTCTATAATAAAATAATAGAATAACTCATTTGTTTTTTATTTGAACAAATTCAATATCACAAATTAGATATAATATTTTTTTTTGAACATAAAAGATACATTTACATTAACTTAAACGAAAGGCATATTACAGCACATAGTAGAGATTGTCTCTAGGGCATTATTATTGCCCATAGTAGCTAGATTGGTACAAACATAGATAGGAATATTCTTAACAATATAACAAAAACTATGCTTGTCCTTTTCCATTACATGATCAAGAAAAAGGGGAGGACGAGCATGACGGTAGAGTTCGGTAGGTTTTGTATTCTTTGCAGCTTTCTTGGCCAACATGTGTGCTGCTCCATTGGCCTCCTTGAAGTTATGCCTCAGGATTGGGTGCTTCAACTGCATCAACGAACATTTGCATTCAAGAACTAAGTTAAATAGGATATTTCCATTATTTGAGATAATGTTAATGACGTCTGGTGGAGTCTGTTTCAATCTCGAGTTTATTTAATATCCATTCAATGGAAAGTTTGATCCCCTCAAGGAGGACCAGAATCTCAGCATGTGTGGAAGATGTTGCATGAGTAGCCTTTTAATAACCTACGATCCAGTCACCCTTGGAGTCTCTGATAATCCCTCCTAAACCTGCTAAAGTATTGGAACCTGAGAATGCTCCATCACAGTTAAGTTTGTAACATTTACCAGGTGGTTTATGCCATTTAACATTCACGTTAACTTTTTGGAGTTGGACGTGTATATTTCGGTAAGGAATAAATATTCCCATGCTTGGTGTATTATGTTATTGACGTTGATATTATGTTGCAAGTTGTTCAAATTGTTGTTGTTCTATATATTCAAAGATTCCAGATAACATATGGGAAAAGAGTGACCCAATTAATATAGTTTTTGTTTTGGACGATGTATATCCTTCAACCCTTCCAACCAGTTATCTGGGTTAATGAAGTTGTTATGATTTATACCCAAATATTTCCAAAGTTTTCAAGCTGTTGGGCATGTTAAGAAAATGTGTCTAATATTTTCAATGCCATTTCTACAGCTCATGCATGTGTCATCTATGTTTATCCCTAGGTGAGCTAGGTAAGATCTACAAGGGAGGCGATTGTGCATGCATTTGCATAGAAGGATTTTTAATTTACTAAGGCATTGTAGTTTCCATATCCAATCAAAGTTTTTGGTAGGGGTAAGTTCCTTGTCTAGTAGTTTGTAGCACGATTTGGAAGTGAAGATGCCTATGGAACTTAGCGACCAGCTAAGTCTGTCCATTTCAGTATCATTTGAGGGGATGGGGGTTGCATATATATTTTGAATAATGTCATTGGGAAAATTGAAGGAAATATTTTGAAGGCTCCATTTCCCATCACTAATAATGCTATATAATGTTTGGTGTTCGTCACATTTTGAACCTAAGGTGATCGGAGTTGTAGATCAACTTGCTATACCAAATGTTTAGCTTTGAGTTTTTTGAAGGGTGCCAAAGGAGTCCTTTATTGAAAGTATCCCAACCCCTTTTGATAGCTGCCCGGATGAAGGAAGTACCCTTAGAGGTCTTTGTGTATGCGTAGTTTTCACTACTTAGTTGGAACCAAGGGTTGCTAGGGTTTTGTAGAAGATGCCAGACAACGCTTGCTAAGCACACTATATTCATGGTATTAGCTTTTTTGGGGCCTAAACCACCATTATTTTTGTCCGTAGTGATAGTATTCCAATTTATGAGGTGGATTTTTCTAGTAGTGGGTGTTGAACCCCATAGGAAGTCCTTCTAAATTTTGTCAATTGATTGAATAGTTTTTGGAGGAAAAACTGTGAACTGCATGGCATAAGTGGGGATGACACTAAGAGTACTAGCAATCAAAGTAGCTCGACCAACCATATTGATGAAGGGGCACTTCCAATGGGACAATTTTTAGTGAATGTTATCAATTAAATGTTGAAAGTCTTTTGACTTAGGCTTATGGTTAAGAATAGGGAAGCCTAGGTAGTTTCCAAGTTCATGAGTTGTTTTTATGCGAAAAGTAGATGTGAAAAAAGTTTGTTGGTCTTTTGGACAATATTTAGGGATAACTTATTTAGATTTGGCTTTGTTGATTTCCAGGCCAGATTCTAAGGAGAATAGATCCGGACATTTCTTTATCGTGAGGATAGTTTTTTTTGTTTTGCTTTTCCCATAAGGGTAGTGTCATCCGCAAAGAGGACATGGGAAAATGATGGGCCCTTGTGGCTGATGTTGATTAGATTCCAATTGAGCAAGTCTACTTGTTGATTTATGAGCTTTGATAGGAGTTCCACACAGAGGATGAAGATGTAGGGGGACATTGGGTCACCCTGACGAGTACCTCTAGTAGGGTGGAAAGTGTTAGTTTTAGTCCCATTCACTAGAATGGACATTTAATAGTAGTAATGCAGTGCATGATTAGATTGTTTAGTTTAGGAGGTAGTTGAAAAAAAATTGAGAGTTTTGTAAATGAAGGACCATTCCAATCGATCAAAAGATTTTTCGAGATCAAGCTTGATTATTAAGTCATGTTTCTTTTTCTTAGACCTATTTAGATTGTGAACAATCTCTTGTATAATAATGGCATTGTCGCTAGCTCTACAATTTTTGATGAAGCTAGTATGCATAGGACTAATTAGGTAAGGGATGTAGTATTTCAATCTGTTCACAATTATTTTTGTGACAATTTTGTTGGAAGTATTGCAAAGGCCAATGGGTCTAAAATTCCTTAGGTTGTTTGCGTTTGGGAATTTGGGAATTAGGCAGAGGAGTGTTTCATTGGCTACTTCCGTTAATTTTTGTGTGTTGAAGGTAGTGTGAAAAAACTGAATAACTGACTTACCCACAACATGCCAGTGTTTTTGATAGAAATAAGGATGAATTCCATCGGGTCCAGGGAATTTGTATGGTTTGAAGGAGAAGATAGCTTTGGATATTTCTATATCAGAGAGAGGGCTATCAAGTCTCCTAAGGTTGATATTATTTTCCTTCCATAAAGTGGAATCAAATTTAGTGTTGGGGGAGTATTCATTGGCAGTGGTAAAAGCATTCATGAAAAAAGAAAGAGTATGATCCAGTATTTGATTTGGGTCATAAAACCTACTTCCATCATCTTTGATGAAGTGAGTAATAGTATTCTGTCGTTTTCTATTAGTGGCTATAATATGGAAATATTTTGTGTTGGCATCTCCTTCATTCATCCAAGTGATTCTAGACCTTAGTTTCCAAAAATCATTTTCCATATAAAGAATGGTATTGTATTCTGATTGAAGGTTTGGTTCTAGGTTTTGGAGGAAACTACTATGCTGGTAATTTGGAGAACATTGAATCCCATTAAGTCTAGCAAGTAATTTTATTTTCTTTTTGAAGATGTCACCAAAAGAATTATTTTTCCACTCAGTGGCTAAGTCTCTAAGCTTACTGAGTGCACTAGGAAGGTCTTCCTCTAACCAAGACCTTTTTACTATGTTTATGAAGTCCGAATGTCTACACCAAATTGTTTCTAGACGAAAGGGCCTATCATTTTTATTGTTTTTTTTAGGTATAAGGTTGATTAATAGAGGTTTATGGTCCGAGTGTGTTTTAGGAAGATGTGTTATAATTGCATTAGGGAAAAAGGTGATCCATTTATCATTAGCAAGGGTTCTATCTAAATGTTCCATGATTAGACCTTTATTCCACTTTCTTTCATTGGAACAAGTATATTTACAACCTTTGTAGCCAAGGTCAATTAGATTACATCGATTGACACTGTCCCAAAACATATTACTACGTTTCCTGTTAATTTGGTTACCACAAAATTTTCAGTAGAGCTCAAGACTTCATTGAAGTCACCCCCTAGTAACCAAGGACTCATGTGATATTTACTAATGTTTTCAACATTATTCCACATGCTACAACGAGTAAAATAATTTGTACTAGCATAAATAGTCAAAAATAACCAAGTAGTGTGATTTGGGAATACCTCAATGGAAGCATGGATTCCATTGTTGTTCCTAACAAAGTCATGAACTCTAACCAAGCTAGTATCCCATAGGAGAACTATACCACCAGATTGACCATCATTAGGGATTTCGATCATCTGAGAGAAGTTGAAATTATTTAGAAGAGATAAATGGCTTAACATCCTAGTCTCAAGCAGGGTGACCATGCAAGGACGATGGGTGTCTAGCATTTCCCTAAAGTTCACAAAGAAATTGTCATTGTCCCCACCCCGTATGTTCCAAATGAGCACATTGGTTGGCCTAAACATGGATGCAAGATTGTTTGGTTGCCCATTCTCCCTCTGGCCCTGTGGAATTGGGTTCCTCCTTATGGTTGGGACAATGATCATTACATGGTTGCCTACATTGGGGTCTTGAGGGGGTCTCACATCCATTGTGAATTATGACATGGTCGATGGACAGCTCAGAACATAACGTTTCTCCCTTTAATCCCGGAATAGATAGACCTTTACCTCGTTTAGCCTTGCAAACTCTAGGACTGGACCTGACCCCAGTAGATTTATCTCTTCTTCCTCCTCCATTTGGTTGTCTTCTGGATCTTGTGCGTTGGGATGGCTGGCTAGTGACTCGACAGGGATTGTCCATGGGACAAATATTGGGTTGTTGTTGGTTATTTCCCCTAGAGGAAAGAATAGTAGATTCACTGGGATTTGTTGGGATTGGATTGGATTGTAATGACTTGGGAGATTCCACTGACTTCTCATTTCTTGGGCATGATTTAGGTTCATTGAGGGTGCAAGTGGATGAAGTATATTGTTCATCCAAACATGGTTCATGTAGTTGTTCATGGCCATATTCATTCCTTCTGACACAAGTTGTGCTAGGAAGTGTGAATTTTGTAATATGATGATCATCTCCTGACCATTGAGAATTAGACTGAAGGTGATGGCATGTCCCATTAGGGCTTGTTCCACCCTGTGGTTGGTGATCCTGTGGGAGAGGGGGTTGGATGAAGAATAGTTGGTTGCTTCCTGGAGCTGGAGTTTGTGGGAGAGGTGGGTTAAACATGTTTAAGGCTCTTTGGTGGCTTAATATTTGGATCAAGTTGTATCTTCTCCTTTGTGAGGTTGGGAGTCTTGCCATTCTTGGAAGTTGAGGGGAGAGATATATTACGGATGGGATTGGTAGAGACTAGGGATGATAGATGTTGTATAGGGTTATAGATGAAGCATTTTCTTCATTAGTGTTGCTATTAGTGTATTGCCCATTTGGTAGTGAGTTGGGTGACATTTGTTCAAATGGAGTTTGGTTATGTTTTTCATTCATACAGATATTGGCCGCTTGGTTAGTTTTAATGATAGTATTATTAGCAATTTGAGTGGTGGTAGAGGTGGTGTAGGGTGATTGATTAACCTCTAATAGGTTATTCTTAGGGGGGGGGGGGCGTAGATGCATCATTGGCATGCATGGCCTTGGGTTGGTCAGATGCCTTAGTTGCCAAATGTCCAATAGTGTTTTGAATGGTGGCCACATCAATTTGCATGGCATAGTTGTCAAGTGTAGAGTGGTCTTTTTTTGATTTATTATTTGTGCCCGGTGGACTAAACAAGGAATGTTGTATAATATTTCCATAAACAGGATTTGTAGACGGATTAGTAGCAGGTTGATTTGTGAAAAGACTTTTAGAATTTAAGCTAAGATTAGCAAAATAATTATGGGCAATTTGGCTTTTAATGATAGTGTAGGATTTGATCATACCTGGATTGCTTCCTATTGGGGACATTACCTTACCAGTATAGGCTAGTAGCCCCTTAAACTTTTGGCTGGATCTTTTCTTCTTAGGGAATTCCAACGTTTGCCAAGTTTCTTCAATTGGATTTTGGTTGTCAGAATTTAATGTAGAGACATTTTCCTCTTTTGGGTTAGAACCCTTGGAATCTTCTATACTTGCCATTTCACGTGGCAGTTTTTTGTATTGGCATGCACTAGATGGGTGACCCAATCTGGCATAAATTTTACATAGCAATTTGTCTCTTTCGTATAATATTTCCTGTTTATGATGACCAATGATGATGGAGGATTGCACTGGTATCTCAAGAGAGAGTTCAATGCGAAGTCTTGCATACCTTCCTCTTAAGGTGGATGATGTACATGCATCAATTTTCAACAACTTGCCAATTTTGTTTCTCACTTTCTCCAAAATTTGAACATCATAGAACTTTGTAGGTAATTGAGGTAGTCTTATCCAAATGGCCGCTTTGGTTAACTTCTCCTTGGCTGCAATAAATTTGGGATCCATTTTTGAACGGCCAAAAAATGTCCTACGATGAACCATGGGCCATTATGTAGGACCTTGAGCATGCTGAATTCTGAATTGAATTTGGTGATGTAATAGTCAGATCCTAGATCAATCAATGGAAAGTTTTCATCTAGTTTCCATTGATCTTGAATTTTCCTCTTAAGGAGTTGGTGTTCGATACGTATGCCTTGTAATTTAATAATAGTAGAGTACCTCCATGGGGCATAGATCCTTTGGAGTTCATCCGGCGTGAGGTGTATTTGGTGCTCACCATCTTTTATGTTAGGAGGATCCGCGATTAATGACATTTGGTGATCATTGTTTAGGAGTCCATCATCTATAACCATACTGCTTTGGCCATCATGTATACCCTCTAGGAGTTTGTCTTTGAAGTTGATTTTTGATGATAGAGGTGTTGGAGAAGAGTGAGGGTTGTTAAAATATCACAGTAGATTTAAAAAACATATAAATAGAGAGATCGAGATAATATGAGGATATTTATACTTTGAACTAATTACAAATGATGTAAGTAGATAATACACAAAATATTACTAATTAATTTATAAAATTAAAATATAGAATTATGTATATAATACAAAATGGTGGATAATATAATTAAGAAAACTAAGAAATAAAAATATTATACGATTATGGTCTACTTCCTTTAATTTCATATTGATTTTTTTATTAGATATATTTTATTAAAAATCAAAATGGAAGTTGAACTTTTATTTTTCAAAGCAATGTGATCTAATATGCTCAAATAATAGAGATCGTATTTTGAAATGATTAGTATTCTTTAATACAATCCGTGCATCGTGTGGGTTCTAATACTAGTTAAGTTGAAAGCCTGATTTTTATTATTTTTATTCATTAAAACTTTCAAGTTAAATTTTGTCACGACCCACATCTAACCCTGTCGTGATAGTGCCTATCGTGATACTAGTCAAGCCTATTTATCCCAAAATACTACCAATTTGATTATAAGAGTTAAATAAAGATACTTTCAATATTAGAAATTCTCATAAGTCCAAGCTAAACTCAGATTTGAAAAAAAAATGAAATGCGATAAACGAGCCCCAAACATCGGGGTGTCACCAAGCCATGAACGTCTAAATATATAAACTAATACATCAACTGTCTAACTGTCAAAACAACCAAAAAAGGAAATAGAAGGAGTAACAAGTTCATGCGGACGCTAGCAGCTACCTTGTAGTCTCCGAAACTCTGATGGCCTGAACTTAACAATCGCTGCGCTCAAACACACTTGGATCTGCACGTGAAGTGCAGGGTGTAATATGAGTACAACCGACTCAACAAGTAATAGAGATAACTAAGGAGCTGAATAGTAGTGACAAGCTAAGTGGAACAATTCATTTAGTAATTTTTCACAGTTAAGAATAAGCAGGAGTAAAAGGTAAATTTCATGAATTATCAACTACTACAAGGAAAATAACAGATAAATGCAGCAACAACAAAAATAGATGAAACCTCACAGCAATGTCATTCAATCCCTCATCCCTCAATGCACACGCTCAATAGGTACCTGCGCTTACTGGGAGTGTTCAGAATCTGGAGGGGCTCCTACAACAAAAACGCTAATCTGCACAGACCATTTACGTGCTGCATGGAGAGCTCACATGCTATCATACCATATCTGGATCCGCACGAACAACTCACGTGCTATAGTACAATCTGGATCCACACAGACAACTCACGTGCTATAGTACAATATCTCACAACAGGCCCTCGGGCTCACTCATTCATGTACCTCTCTAGCCTCACAGTTTTTTTTCAATCAATAAAGGAAAGCAGTCCAAATCAAAGCATTACAGTGTATCAACAAAAGATAATAGAGGCTGAGGTAAATATGTACAAGAATTATGATGACTGAGTATAACTATTATGAGCATGAATAAAGCCTAAGCATGATCTCTAACATGAAGGCAGTCAAGTTCTAGCAGACATGGAAGCACATAAATACAAATAAAGGCTATTAGGCTTCACAGCTTCACGGGACAGACCAAGTCTCAATCCCTCACCGCGTACACCCACACGCCCATCACCTAGCATGGGTGACACGTCCAAACAGTCATATGATACCAAATCTCTTGGTTTCATAACCTCAAAAGCAGAGCTAAAACGGTTACTTACCTTAACAACGTAGAATCCTACTCCAGGATGCTCTCGCCCCTTGACTCGGTCTCCAAAAGCTCTGAATCTATCCACAACCAGTGAAATACCATCAACATATGCAAAGAAAACGAATTTCACAAGAAAAACTACCAAATTAGGTCCAAAGCCCAAAATTGGCTAAAATCCGGCCCCGGGCCCACGCCTCTGTCACGACCCAAAATCTAAGCCAGTCGTGATGGCGCCTATCGTGGAACTAGGCCAGCAAAAACTACACTCAAATCATAATAAGCTTCCATTTACATCTTTACTATACTGATTACCCATAAAGGTTTTCTTTAAACATTTATAAAACAGTTAAAGCTATACTGAATATTAAATACAACCCCCGAGAACCCGGAGTCACTAGTCATGAGCATCTACATAAAATATACAACTCAAAGGAGATAAATTCTATAATAGTAAGCTTGAGAGAGAGCAGGGCTGCAGACGCATGAAACTACCTCGCAAACCTCCGAGAATCTCTGGAACAGATAGACAACTCACCCTGCCCTAACATCTGGATCTGCACACAAGGTGCAGGGAGTAATGTGAGTACACCAACTCAGTAGTAATGAAACTAAATCATGTCTGAGCAGCAAGAAACACATAAAATCAATTCATCAATTCACAATAAGCACAGTCTTTCTTTCCAACAATGTATACGTTAAATCATCACGCTTAAAAGCCAATTTCAGTAAAAATCATTTGGAAATATACTTGCCAATAATTTCAACATAACTTTCAAGAAGTTTAGTGCAAAAATGCGGAAAATTATAAAAAGGCCCCTCGGCAAAACATATTTCATAAGTTCAGAGTGAAA
This sequence comes from Nicotiana knightiana, assembly GCA_005239525.1. NCBI lineage: Eukaryota > Viridiplantae > Streptophyta > Magnoliopsida > Solanales > Solanaceae > Nicotiana > Nicotiana knightiana. The sequence continues at coordinate 12,827 of ML429916.1, forward strand.
GTGGTAAAATCATAAGTAGCCCCTCGGGCAAAAACATATATCATAATCAGCCCCTCGGGCATGCCTCACAGTCACTCATAATCAGCCCCTCGGGCATATCTCACAATCACTCATAATCAGCCCCTCGGGCATACCTGATAGTCACTCATACCTCCCAATAACTCGTCACTCGGCACTCAACACTCGGTGAGCTCACTGGGTGTGTGTGAAGACTCCGAAGGGGCTCCTTCAACCCAAGCGCAAATATCAAGCCACCTCGTGGCGTATCATATCCTCACAATGAGGCCCTCGGCCTCACTCAGCAGAACCTCTCAAAAGCCCCTCGGGAAAATTAGTAAAACGGGGTACTCGACCCAAAAACATCATTTTTAAACCTCAAAGTAGTGTAAATCAGGCTGAGTTTCGAAAACAGTAAGCACAATGTGACTGAGTGAAATCATCAATAAACATTGGGGAAAAAAGCAGTAAAAAGCCCCCAAGGGGTCTAAATAGATCGGCACGAGGCCCCAAACACGGCTTATAGCCCAAATATTGCAATAATCTTTAGAACATAATTTAACATAAGGTTTTGAGTAAAATATGCAACTCAATAGTTGCCACGGAGAGGACCAAGTCCAATCCAAAAATCAGTAGGCGCCACGTACTCGTCATCCGACATGTGCGCCATTCTAAAATAAGTGATAAATATGAAGTCCAGGGTTTCATACCCTCAGGACAAGATTTATAACCATTAATTACCTCTACCGGGCCACAATACTAGTCCGCTATGCTCTTGCCCCTCAAATTGGATCCCCATTGCTCCGAATCTAACCAAAACTAGTTTAACATCATTAATATATACTAAAGGAACACGACCCAATCGAAAACTTTCAATTTATACAAGAATCTCGAAATTCGGCCAAACCTGAGCCCCGGGACCACGTCTCGAAATCCGATAAAATTAACATAACAAGAACCCTTATCCTTCCACGAGTCCGTACATACCAAGAACATCAAAATCGGACCATAATTGCCCACTAAAATTTCCAAAAGAAATTCCCAAATCTTTCCTCCCATTTTCCCAACTTTTTCTTACTTTAATCCTTCAAATTACATGCCTAATCCGAACAAAATAACATAGAAACGACTTTAATAACCCGGGAACTTACCTCCACTGAAGACCCGCGAATTCTCTCTTCAAATTGCCTTCAAATGAGCTCCAACCGCATGCAACAATGGTGAAATGAATAAAATTTCAGAGGCTTCTTTTATACTGCTCTGCCCGGCAATTCCGCACCTGCGGTCCCAGGTGCGCACCTACGCAATCCCACTAACGGACCGAATTTCGCACATACAGCCATTTCTCCGCACTTGTGGCTTCGCGAGTGCGGCCAACTCTTCGCCCCTGTGGACTCCTCCTGCCCAGCCTCCCTTCGTACCTGTGCCTGGTCTTTCACACCTGTGACGCCGCACCTGCGGCTACCCATCCGCAGGTGCGGCCAACACCAGAAACTTACACCAGCAGCCATTTGCGGCAATTTTCCATGTTCAGAACTCCACCAACATCCAAAATCAATCCCGAGCCCCTCGGGGCCCCAATCAAACATACCAACACAGCCCATAGCATTATTCAAACTTATTCGAGCCTCCGAAACACCAAAAACAACATGAAAACACCAAAATTACATCAAATTCAAACTTATGAACTTTGAATCTTCTAAATTTCGCCAATGACGCCGAAACCAACCAAAACACCTCTGATTGACCTGAAATTTAGCACACATATCCAAAATGACATTATGGACCTTCTCCAACTCCCGGAATCCCATTCCGACCCTGATAGCCTATTTTCCAATGCCGATCGGAAATCGCCAAAAACTAACTTTCGCCAATTCAAGCCTAATTCTACACCGGACATCAAAACTCCATTCCGAACACACTACTAAGTCCCAAATCACCTAACGAAACCATCCTAGCCATAAAATTTGCATTCCGAGGTTGTTTACCAATAAGTCAACTCTCAGTTGACTTTCTCAACTATTACGCTACCTTGAGAGACTAAATGCCTCAATTCTCACCCTGACCATTCTGAACCCGAACCAACACACATAAATGAAGCTGAACCACATATAATGAAGCAGAAATGGGGGAAACGGGGGAAGCAGGGCTAAACTCTTGGAACGACCGACCGGGTCGTTACCTCCCCCCCCCCCCCCTTTAAAAATTTTTTTGCTCCGCGAGGGGCAAACGGTTTTTTCCCACCCCAACANGGAACAAGTATGAACATGATGCATCAAGCCATATACGCACGCCAGATGAAATCACATAATACACCTCGTGTCTCAAACACTCATAGCGATAACTCTTAACCCCAAAAACTGCTCCGAACAACCCAATACCAATACATAACCTCTTATCAAGAAATGCCTTGCTCTAACACTTCCATATACTGCCGATGATGAAAGAAACAAGAAGAAACTAACAACCATTCGTCAGATAAGTCAGACACGAAACTCCCCCTTCCCAAACAGGAATTATAGTAGATTTCTAAGCTGACTCTCGATATTAATCCTTCCAACTATGTTGTAGAAAATTCTGAAAATGTTCATTCTAGGTCCAATGACCTCTTCTCATCCATCACAACCACCCTGATGTTTAACCAAAGAATTACACCCTTTGACTAAAGTTATTTTTAAGATGAACACGTGTTACTGACAATCAAGGAAATAGAGAAAAATGAATAACAGATAATATTGCAGAAATATAGAAAAGCGAAGTCAATTATATTCGAGAATCAGATGCCTTTACAAGCTGTATTCCCTCCCTTATATAAGAAATTCTTATAACGTACAACTCTTGCTATGGTTGCTCATTAATGGCTAATTATAACATTAATGAGGCGTTACAAATGATAACGGTAATTGGGGTACGGTTACATAACGTTCGAGTAATCAATTGTGGGTCTTTGAATCTGCCCGTAACGTTTTCTAGATTCATTCTAAACGTGCCTCTCCCCTATTTTGATCAGGTTGAGTTTCCCGTGGCTGATAAGATCGAGGGTTTACTTAATCGTGCCTCTTTGTTCAGTACCTCTTCAAAGAATCACATCCTACTATTGTGTTTTCCTCTGTCCACATGACTGGCTGAGTTTTCAAAAGCTGGCTTACGTGTGAAACTCTTTTTTACCAATACAGATAGTCCCCCCACTTACCATATATTTAACGATTAATATTAGGTAAGTGGATATTCATTTATGGCGGGAATATTTTGCCGCCTCTTTTCGTCGAATCATTGTATCCTTCTCTATACCATAGGCGTCGTTTGTCACTTCCATTTAATGCTCATACCACGTGCCCTTTTCGGCTTGGTTCAGCATTTACTCGGCACCTTTTAGGGATTTTTGCGGTTGTGCCAGTCCCGAAGTGACATCTTCAATTATGACTTTTCATCATTATTTTTCTTTTTTCCCATGTTTGACGGTTGTCCTCAAGTATAAATACCTTTCTTCTTTTCTTTGCTTCCACGCAACACTTTTATAACTTTGTCTTTTGTAAAGAACTTTCTTCTTGCCTTTTTAAACATATCTTCTTCGAACTAACCTCCGGGAGTAATAGATATTGAAAATTTAACGCCATCTTCTGCTCCGACTAGGAGTCGGAGGGGTGCCAGACTTAGAAGTTTATATTTCCCTTGTTCGTAGGGAGTGCTTTTGGAGGCCTAATTTCCCTGTCTATATTCCGAATAGTAATCAAATAATTACGTGTTAGAAGACGGGATATTCTTTTGTTTATACGTACCCCTTCACTCTAGGGTTTAGACCCTCCATTGACCTAGTCATAATTGAATTTTGTCATTTTTTCAATATCTTCTTAGGACAAGTTGGTCCGCTTGTGTGGAGATTTCTCGCATGTCTTAGAAGTTTTACTTCTTTAGCCTCGGTTCCTTTTACTTTCAACCATCTTATTCATCTCTAATCTCCTACATTATTTTGTGAAGGGGTTTTTACTCTGACTGCTAGAAGCAAAAGAGTGCTGGTAACCCCTGGAGATGATAAGGATAGGGGTTGGTACCTCCGGTATGTTGATGTACCCACTGATGGTATAGTGGGTGAAGAAGATATTCTCTTCCCTGAGAAGTGGAATCGCGCACGTAAGTATGCTTTAGCTCACATTTATTTACTTTTCCTCGTTTTGACTTGAGATATTTTATTAACACCGTATATGTTTCTTCTTCTCTCGGCGATCATTAATATTGGTGAGAATGTCTCCGGTATTCGTGATTGGGTAGAAAAATTGTTGTCCGTTGCTCCTTTAGAAGAGAGATCTTGGAAGTACCTCGCTGGGAGGTATGGTTGGCATGTAAAGACCCATGGTAAGTGAAGTTCTTGCTCTTGTTTCTTTCCTTACTCGAGTCTTTTCTTTCGTTGTCGCGTAACTTTTTCCCTTTTAATAGGGTTCTCTGCTCGTGGGGTGTATGTTTCATCTATCTCGAAGATGTCTTTGACTCAGGCCCAAGAAATTATTGTCAGTTCATCTTCCTCGAAAAGGAAGATGGGTGAGTCTCGTTCCATAGAAGAAGAAGAAGAAGGTGCTTTAGTACACAGGCCACGGAGAAGGCGGTTGGTTTCAGATGATGAGCTTACACCCTTGACCTTGACTTCCGTGTCTGTGGTTGTGCCCTCTATCCTTGATGATATTTCACACTCCCCTATTCATGAGGGTTTTGATCTTGCTCCTGACGATGTCCCTTTGGCTGATGTCTTACCCGCTTCTTTGAGAGAAGTTGTCTCATCTGTTCCTTTGGCTATTTCAGCTTCTGCTGTTGCTTTGCCCGTAACTTCCTCGACTTTTCAATCCTTCGTGCCTGGTGCTTTGCCCGTGGCTTCTCCAGCTCCTCAACCCTACGTGCCTGTTGTTGTTTCATCTCTGCCTGCTTCCATGCCTTCTGTTAGGGAAGTAGGGTCTTCTAGGAGAGAGATGCGGCATATGGTAATAGAGGTTTCGACTGAGGGGAATCTTTTCAAGAAAACGGGTGCGCCTAAAGAGTGGCTCAAGCCTTTGATAGGTCCCTCTGAGAAAATCAAGCTAGCCAGCCACGGTGCTCTTAAATGGGCCAATGAGGTCGTGCATACTTCTTTAAAGGTATGATGCAAGTTATCCTCTTTCATTCTCGTATATGAAATATACCATATTTGATTGGTTTATTTCTTGTAGATTAACCTTATAGGCATGGATCTTATGAAGAGTATTTCAAACACAGACCAGGAGACAAAAGGGTTGCAGGCCGATGCTGATAATTGGAAAGCACAGTATGATAGCCTAAGGATTGACATGGATGCTTTAGAAAAGGAAAGGAGTACGGCAGATGAGACTCATGGAAGCAGAACTAGCAGTAGAGAAGGCTTCTTCCAGTCAGGCTGATAAAGACAAGAGTGTTCTGGAGTCTTCGTTCGCTGAGCAGCTGTCCCGTGCCTCAAATGAGATTAGAGACTTGAAAAAATTATTGGGGCAGAAGGAGGAATACTCAGGCGAGCTCGTGCAATCACTCACTCGTACTCAAGAGGACCTTTGTAAGGCTTTAGACAAATCTCAAATTCTAGAGGAGTCGATTGTACCGTTAAGGGCCGCCCATGAAGCTGCGGAAGCGGAGAAGGACAGATTGAGAGCTGAGCTTCAAGTATGGGCAAAGGACTATGAAGATCTTGAAGAGGTGGCTGTTGTTGATGTGAGCTGGGCGTACATGAATTCTCCCCTAGACACATTGATGGAAATGAATCAAGAGGATTTCGACCTTAGTGCTGAAATAGCTAAAACTAAGGAAGCCATGGAGAAGGCTCAACAAGGTCATAACCTTTCTTCACCTGATGGTGAGACTCCAGCCGCTCATGCCTCTTCATCCCTAGTTGCTCCCGCTCCTTCTACCAGTGAAGTCAACCTCTCTTATTGAAGAAGTTTTGTTAATTCATCCCCCCCCCCCTTTTGTTTTGTCCCAATTGGTGGTTACCCCCAGTCCCATTGGGGATAAATTTGGATTTCTTTAAAGTCCCAAAATGAAAACTTAGGGGCATCTCAATGTATATATAAAAATTCCATACGACTAAGTATAAGTTAATACTTAGCTTTTTGCTTAGCCGTTTTAATATATTAATGCTAATATGACTTGTGTTGAGTTTTTGTTTAACTCTTTAAGTCTTTTGCATGCTTCATTTTTCGAGGTTTTAGTTTTACCTCTGAGTTTTGCATGTAGAATGCTTTAGATTACTCGTACCTTTTTGTAATAGGCACGGTGTCATATTAAATGTGTGCCTTTTTGTAGTAGGCATAGTTTATGGAAGATGGCCCTTTATAATTGTCATGAAGAAGACGTCTCAACTCCAAGATAATGCAATGGAGTGATAGGAATTTTACACATGTTTAAGAATGTTTCCAAGGAAAGTGTTTTGTTTGAACTTCCATGACATTTTACATGTGTTTGGTTATCGTCTAAAACTCATTTTTGCAACTATTTTTGTTTAATTTGATATACTCTTGTATTTCATAACTGTTTTCCATAGGTAATAATTTTTTATATTAGTACAAGGAAACAAATGTTTTTACTAGTAACAATTATTATAAATATTGGGTTTTTTCTTATTTGTAACTGTTTTTATTTGATAACAGTTTCTTGAACAAATACAAGGATTTAGATCTTTCATCCATAAAATTTTTTATTTGAGAATAATTTTTTGAATGAGTACATTGATGATGATCTTTTACCCCTAACTGTTTTTGTTACAACAACTTTGAATAAGTATAAAGATATACATTTCTTTCTCGTGACTAATATTTTTCCTTTCAACCTGAACATGTTCGAAGGTTTTTGCTTTTTGCATTAGGCTTTGTATTTGGATGACTCTTTTTATTCTTTCTATTCTGCTTGTATCACTTGTCTCGTTGGGTAGATGGGTCTTCAGGCTCGAGCTTTGACTTTCTGATAGTCTTCTTTGCTTCGTCTTAGGCTTCACTACTATATAGTCCCCCAAGTGTTTGAGCTTTGAAGAATGAAATCTCGAGCACTTGATTATTCCTTCCTTGCGGTCCTTAACCTGAAAAGGAAAAACATTTCAGACTCGAAGGTATATAGTTTTTTAGATGATGACTGCTTAACCCTTTAAAACGTCCATCAGAAATGTAACCCTAGACCGGGAATTGTGTTATTTCCTCGCATATTTGCAAGACTAATATCATCATCTGGTGATGGGTTAGCTTTATGTCTATCATCTAAAAAAGTTAGTAAAATTTTTAAATGTTCAAAATAAAATTGAACGTTTGATACCTGACAAGGGGGTATTCTTTTCCTTAGAAGTAATACTTCTTTAGGTGGATGGCGTTCCAGTTTGTTGGTAGAACTCTGCCGTCCATAGCTTCCAACTCATAGGTGCCTTTCTCAGCTATGCCTCGGATTTTGTAAGGTCCTTCCCAGTTTGGATTTAGCTTTCATGCACCTGCTTTTTTCGTTGATTGAAAGACTTTTTTAAGGACGAAGTACCCAATCTTGAAGTACCTGGGATGAGCTTTATGGTTGTAATAACGCTCTATGATTTGTTTTTGAGCTGCCATCTGTATCAATGCTGCTTCTCTCCGTGGTTCGAGCAGGTCCAGGTTGGTCCTCAATTCGTCATCATTTTCTCCCTCCATGGTAGTTGAGAACCTTATGCTTGGTTCACCAATCTCCACAGGTAATAAGGCTTCTGAGCCATAAACAAGTGCGAACGGAGTTTCTCCCGTGGCTATTTTTGAATTTGTTCTGTATGCCCATAGTACCGCCGGTAACTCATCAGGCCAGTTTCTTTTGGCTTTTTCCAGCCGCTTCTTTAGATTATTGTTGGTTGATTTCCCAATGCACACGCAAGTGTACGTGGTCGACAAGTAATATAGGAATTGAAGTCCAGATATCGTACCCACAGGGACTTGTGATTAACTATCCACTAAACTAAACTCAAACAAATATTTAACTAGAATTAATCTAAAATAGTAAATCAAAAGATTAAATAGACAACTAACTTAAAGATGAATTCAAGGTAAATTGATATTCTAGAGTTATGGGTTGTTAAACAATCACGTTGAGTTTTCGACCTAAATCTTCTAATCAGGTTTATTGATTGACGAGGTTAATATTGCTCGTAGCCTTCTCCCGAAGTACAACTCGCCTATTCAAGTTAACCTAATGCCTATATTCCTATGGAATCAGGATTAACAAGAACGCATTAATAATTCCCGTATAATAACCAAGCAAGGCAATTAGGTATATTCCTATCCTAACCGCAAATCCGCTCCCCTGAAGGGTTAAGATCTTGCTCTACCCAATCTTATATGCAATCTAGAATTCCCTCTCCCGAGTTCAACCCTAGATTCGTAGATAGTAGTCAATTGATGATCAAGCAATTGAATAATTAAGCACAAGATTGAATAAACAAACCAATTAAGATAAACAATAAGAATAATTCAAGCTTCAACTACAACGTTCATGTAACACCCAATACTCTAGAACTAATAAACTATAAAACTAAAAGAAGAGAAGAGAAGAAAAACTAAGTAGAATCCTCTGTCAAAAGTCCTCCAACGAATTCCCCTGTCAAAAGTCTGCATAAGTCCTCAATATGATGTTTTTGGGTCTATTTATATGTTTAGAATGAACCCTAAACGTCTCAAAGACTTCTATTCTAACTTGGAAACACTTAAAACCCGTCAAAACACGATTTCTGGCTGTCCCGGGGACCCTGGCGTTTCAGCCCTAAAGCCTGGGTAAGGCCAGGCTGGCCCTGGCATTACAGCCCTAAGGCCTGGGTAATGCCTGGACCCCCCAGGCGTTATGGGTCTAACGCCTGGGTAACGCCAGGCTGGCCCTGGCATTACAGCCCTAAGGCCTGGGTAATGCCTGGACCCCCCAGGCGTTATGGGTCTAACGCCTGGGTAACGCCAGGGCCAGCCTGGCCGTTTGGCTTGACACCCGGCTATCGTCCGGGTGTCCCCTCTCGCGTATTCTTCGACGTATTTGCATCCGTTTAGCCCCGTTTCCATTTCCAATTCACCTACACATAAAATAAACCCTATTAGGCACATACGACGTGTATTTTATCATTAAAGCTCATAAAATGCGAGGGATATAATGCTTAAAATCACGAATTCTAGCCACACATCAATTATTGATGATGACCTTATTCGTTGACTCAGCTTGACCATTAGCCATGGGGTGGTACGACGTTGAAGTGATCCGCTTGATTTGCCAACTTTCAAAGAATTCTGTGATTTGCGAGCCTATGATTTGTGGGCCATTATCGCACACGATTTCCTTTGGTATTCCAAAGTGGCATATTATGTTTCGCCATAAGAAGCTTTTAACTGCCTTTTCTCGCACTTGTTTGAATGCTTCTGCCTCTACCCGTTTTGTAAAATAGTCGGTTAGCACGAGTAAAAATTGTACACGTCCTTTAGTTGTGGGAAGAGGTCCCACTATGTCCATCCCCCATTTCATGAAAGGCCATGGGGATATTATTGGATGCAATAACTCTGCTGGTCGATGCATGTTATTGGCAAACCTTTGGCACCTGTCATATTTGGATAAGAAGTTCTCGACTTCTTCTTCCAACTTAGGCCAATAGTATCCAGCTCTGATTAGGGTTTTCACTAAGGATCTCGCCCCAGAGTGATTTCCACAGTGTCCTTCATGGACTTCTTTCATTACAAATTCCGTTTGGTTAGGTCCGAGGCATTTAGCTAGGGGTCCTCCAAACATCTTGTGATAAAGTGAGTTTCGAATAAGGCAATACTGTGCCGCTTTGCGGCGAAGTGCTTGAGCTGCTTTCCTGTCTTCAGGTACGGTGCCATTCCGAAAAAAATTAAGAATTTCGTTTCTCCAGTCCCAGGTTAAGTTATTGAAACTTACCTCATTCCTGTCCTGGTCTACTATTGAATGAAATAGTTGGACGACAATTGCATTGTCTTTGTACGTTACTACCGTGACTGCTGCGAGGTTAGCTAATGCATCTGCTTCTACATTTTCCTCTCTAGGTATTTGCATTACCTTCCATGTTTTGAATTGTCTCACGAGCTCTCGTGCTTTCTCAAGATTCTGTTGCAATCTAGCCTCTCGAGCGATGTAAGTCCCCTATATCTGATTTACTACCATTTGGGAGTCGCTGTTGATCACAATTTTCTTGATTGAGAGCTCCCGTGTGAGTTCAAGCCCTGCAGTAACAGCTTCGTACTTTGCTTCATTGTTAGTTATAGAATAACACTTGATAGCTTGTCGTGTCTTTTCCCCCGTGGGTGATATTAAGACTATGCCTAAGTCGGCACCTTTTATATTTGAAGAACCATTGGTGAACAAGGTCCAGAGGCCTGGATTAGCACCGTTAAAGAATTGTGACTCTTTTTCTTCTTCAGGTACAATGTTATTACTAAAGTCAGCAACAAAATCAGCTAGTATTTGAGACTTAATTGCAGTCCTGGGCTGATAGATTATTTCATGCTCACTTAATTATATGGCCCACTTGGCTAATCTCCTGACATTTCCTTTTTATGCAGAATATTTCTTAAAGGATATGAAGTCACAACGGTGATTAGGTGGCATTGAAAATATGGTCATAATTTTCTAGATACCATTATTAAAGTTATAGCTAACTTTTCCAGATGTGGATATCTAGTCTCAGCATCTAGCAAGGTTTTACTTACATAATAGATAAGTGATATTTTACCTTTTTCTTCTCTTACCAGTACTGCACTTACAGCAATTTCTGAGATAGCTAGGTAGATGTACAATCACTCCCCTTCTTTTGGCTTTGAAAGCAGTGGTGGTTTCGATAGATAAATCTTCAGATTCTTGAGGGCTTGCGAACATTCTTCAGTCTATTCGAACTGATTCTGCTTTTTGAGAACTGAGAAGAATTTAAAAAGTTTTTCGGAAGACTTAGAAATAAATCTTCCTAAAGCTGCTATTCTCCCTGTTAGTCTTTGAACTTCCTTTTTATTTGTTAAAACATCAGGTATTCCTCTATAGCTTTAATTTAAGTGGGATTTACCTCTATTCCTCTATTCGATACAAGGAAATCCAAAAATTTACCTGATTGCGCTCTAAAAGCGCATTTCTCTGAATTTAACTTCATATTATACCTACATAAAATATGAAAAGCAGTAGAGAGATGCTGGAAATGGTCTTGTGCTTGTGTTGATTTTACCAATATATCATCAATATAGACTTCCATCGTTTTCCCAAGATGTTCTTGGAACATTTTAGTCACTAACCTTTGATAGGTGGCTCCAGCGTTTTTCAAGCCAAAAGGCATAACTTTATAACAGTAAGTCCCCCCTGTTTGTAATGAATTAAGTTTTTTCCTCATCTGAGGGATTCATTTTAATCTGATTATAACTAGAATATGCATCTAAGAATCTCAATAATTTATGAGCTGATGTGGCATCAATCATTTGATCTATATGTGGCAATGAGAATGAATCTTTGGGGCATGCTTTATTTAACTCAGTATAATCTATGCATACTCTCCACTTGCCATTCTTTATAGCTACTACCACGGTGTTTGCTAGCCAGTTAGGGTACGTTACCTCTTGTATCGAACCAATCGTCAAGAGTTTTTGTACCTCTTCGTCGATCACTTGGTTCTTGAATGGTCCTTGCTTTCTTTTCTTCTGCTTAACATGTACGAAGTATAGATCTTCATTTAGTTTATGAGTCATCACTTCTGGTGGGATGCATGTCATATATGAGTGGGACCATGCAAAGTAGTCTGCATTAGCCTTTAAATAATCAATTAACTTACCTTTTCGAGCGGGGCCCAGCCTCGTGCCTATATACACTTTCTGCTCAGGCTTTTGTTCAGATAATGGAACAACTTCGAGCTCCTCCGTAGTTGTTTTTATGTGCTCATCTTCCTCCGGTTCATGAATGACGTCCGTTCTGGAATTTGCATCTGTGTGGTATAGTACACCTTCCGTGGTAACTTGATTCTTCTTCTCATAAGCATTTTCTTTCATACATGTTTCAGCAATAATAACTTGCGTACCTATTTGGGTAGTAATTTCTTCCATGCCTGATCGGGCGGCGTTACTTGCTTGGAAGATTCTCTTATCTCGTAATTATTCCACCTCCATTTTCTTGTTGTAGTGTACCATAGAGTTTATATTTCTTGCAGTCTGCTGATCGCCTTTGATTTGCTGGATCCCCCATTCATAGGGGAATTTAATTACCTGATGCAGCATGGATGTTATCGCTTTCATGTCGTGGGTCCATGCCCTTCCCACGATCACGTTATAAGCCATGTCAGCATCGATGACCTTGAACCTGGTACTTGTGATCACCCCTTCATCATAAGTGCTAAGCTCAATTTCTCCTTTTGTTATAACCGTAGAGTTATCCCTGATATGCCACGTGCCCTAGGGATTACTTGATTCCCCAGTAGCATTTCTTCCACAACTCTCAGCAAAATGATATTGACTGAACTGCCTGGATCAATCAATACTCTTTTTACGTTAGTGTCATGAATAAGTAAAGATATTACCAGAGCATCATTATGAAGAAGCATTAATCGCTGATATCTGCGTCATCGAAGGTTATATTGTCTTCTTCCATATTTTCACGAGCCTGTTTTCCATGTGTAATTGTGAACTATGTGGTTTTTTTGCAGATCACTCTGTTTACTTCTTCACCTCCGTGTATCACGTTGACGGTTCGTTTTGGAGAAGGAGGCTTTAGGGGCTTCTGCCTATTCCTCATATATGCATGTTTACCTTTATCACTAAACAATTCTATTAAATAGCCCTGTTTCAATAAATTTTCTACTTCACCTTGTAAGAATCTACAATCCGTAGTTTTGTGCCCATGATCTTTATGGAATTCACACTAGTGATCTCGGTTCCTTCTACTTGGATTTGACCGCATCTCTTTTGGCCACTTAACCTTGTCTCCCATGTTCCTCAATATTGAGACAAGTTCAGTAGTACTTACATTAAAGGTATGATCCTCAATTTGGGTATTACCTCTAGGTTGTTCATCTCGATCTTTTCTGGATCTAGACGAGGACTAGACTACGTCTCTTCCTTGTGGTCTATAGTCTGACCTAATGTCTTCAAACCTAGGGCGAATATCGCGTCTCGAGGGTCCTAGGTAAGGATCGTACCTATTTTTACTTGATCTTCTATCTGATTCAGGACGTCTGGATCTGGAATGATCTTCATCGCTCAAATGGGCAATGATATCTTCTTCTGTTTTGAGTTTACTACTATACCTGTTATATACATCGTTCCATGTTGTAGCGGGGAATTCTCTTAGACTTTTCTTAATTCGTCTCGTGGCTTCTGAGCTTAGATCGTTCAAGTTGCTTGAAAATGCCATGGCTGCCCAATTATCAGGCACCCTGGGTAACTGCATTCTTTCTCGTTGAAACCTGTCTACAAACTCACGGAGTAGTTCCGTGTCTCCTTGTTTTATTTTGAATATGTCTCCGGTAGGTAACACTGCCGGTAAACCTCTCGCAAATTCTTGCAAAGCTTGGCTCACATACTCTGCAATCATTTGCTTTACACGATCTTGCTCCACAGTTTGACCATTATCACCATTGTTGTTATTGGATCTTTCTGGGGATTGTTCCCTTGAACCACGTGGGGTTCCTGAAGGCGATGGAACTCAGGTTCCACTCCTTTGCTGGTTGATGTCGTTGGAGTTTGACATAGTTAAGAGGATATCACTTGAAAACCAAACAAAGATTATCAGATTCCCGGTAACGGAAACAATTTGTTTAACCAAAGAATTAGACCCTTTGACTAAAGCTATTTTTAAGATGAACACGGGTTACTCATAATCAAGAAAATAGAGAAAAATGAATAACAGACAATATTGCAGAAATATAGAAAAGCGAAGTCAATTATATTCAAGAATCAGATGTCTTTACAGAATGTATTCCCCTCCCTTATATAGGAGGTTCTTATAACGTACAACTCTTGCTATGGTTGCTCATTAATGACTAATTATGACACTAATGAGGCGTTACAAAGGATAACGGTAATTGGGGTACGGTTGCATAATCTTCGAGTAATAAATTGTGGGTCTTTGAATCTGCTCGTAGCTTTGTCTAGATTCATTCTGACCGTGCCTCTCCCCTGTTTTGATCAGGTTGAGTTTCCCGTGGCTGATAAGCTCGAGGGTTTACTGAATCGTGCCTATTTATTCCGTACCTCTTCAAAGAATCACATCCTGTTGTCACGTTTTCCTGTGTCCACGTGACTGGCTGAGTTATCAAAAGCTGGCTTACGTGTGAAACTCTTTTTTACCAATACACCTGATGACATAACACATCGATATAATTCGAGACCAAAACTTGTGCATCTTTTGCACTTAACAGAAACATCCCAATGAAATCAAATTATATAAAAGATCCACACGAGAGTACTATCCTGCCATTAACAATTACCATCACCATATCATGCTAACAGCCTGGCACACACCGTAAAATTCAAAACACACGAATCTAATACTAAAAGTCATACCCCTATATAACTCCGCTACATTGCGCGATCTCATCCAACCGCTGGTCCACTTGAAATATTTCAAGACACCTTGCCCAAAATCAATAACCATTTGAAATTCGACATCAAGTACTCAAAGTGCATTTCCATAACCACGGGGGAAAATCGGACGATACCATCCCACCCGAAACAGAAGGTATATAACAAATACGTCTCAATCCCGCAACACCCAATTACTTACCTTACTCAAATCTAGATATAAAGCCAATTTAGAACCGCATCATATGTGCATATAACCAATAATCACCACTCCTCACAATACCGAAGGGTAAATCATAGATCACTCGAGAACATGAACAAACTCAATCACAATCGAATGGTACATTCCTCAATAATAGAAATTTGGAGCAAACAATTCCGACCCGGTGCAGAACACACACCCATATTAGCCTACCAGTAACCCTAAATTTACTCTGATCACCCACAACAGATAGATAACTTACTTAAAAGTTTACAATGACGGAATCATGGTACATACTAACATTCGACTATCTCAGCTCGCACCTTCACAATTCACTACCACAAAATAACCTGTTTATGAGAACTCTCAGTCTCGAAGTCCATTAAGCGTACGGATTACCATATCGGATCTCAACTCCACTGCTCGAACACATAACAAATCCCAATACTCACTCATTCCACGAGGGATACCCCTATAATTCTTCCGTTTACCAAGCAACCCTGAATACCAGCAGTCGATCCAATAATAGGGCGCCGCAATACCAATGAAGTACCCTTAACTCAGACACATTGCTCTCTCTGAAATGTATACCCTCATCAAGTCGCACCAATTAGTGATATCATTACCTAGTCATCTGAAACTGCCCATGCTGCCTAAGAATTTATGAGTTTCCTTCCAGAACCGGACCGTGGCCTCACATATGCAGATCTCAACTCTACCCAACATACCGCACACATCATGCCAACCTAGGAAAAATACGGGAACTCCATAGTCCCTTCTGAACCAAAAACAACTACGTACCTAACTAGCCAGGAACTTCCATTGATCCCATTTAGAAGCAAATTCATTATACATCACCTGCGCCTCACGCCAAAAGAAAACATGCACCTGATATTTAGCTTAAAGTGTATATATTCTATGTATATCTCCTCTTTTTTTACTTTTATTTCGTGAGTTTTAGATGATAAATATGATGATTTATATTAATTTGAATTGTTTTTATTTGTAGGAATGATTCAGGATCAATCAGGGGGCGAAACGTGCGAAATCAGAGCAAAAATGGATGAAATCGGAAAACCCAGAATTTGGGCGCCACAGGCAGCACTGGGCGCCACCTGTGGCACTGGAGGCAGTGAGTATTTTATGGGCAGCGCCCTGGTGGGCACTGGCTAGGGCGCCAATTACGGGGAATTTTCCTGTTTTGCCCGGGACAAGGTTATTTCGGCCTAAACCCTACCCAACACGTATAAAAGCAAGTCTAAGCTTATTTTTGAAGGAATTCATGCCACTTTCGAGAGGAAATACACACGGGATCATTAGGAAGCAAAGGATTATCAGTTTTCTTCATCTTCTTCTAGTATTTTCAATTTATGCAACAATTATGCAATTGTGTTATTTTAGAATGAGTGGCTAAACACACATTGTTCTGGGGTTGTGGTTTAGCCATGAATATTGTTATTCGATATTTATTTAACCTTGATTATAGTTCACTCGATATATGGTTGTTTTTTCAATTCTGCATTTAATTGCTTAATTGTCTGGCCAGTAGTTAGGTTCTATATACTATCTATGTTATGATTGGGAAAGCTGTATATAGATTAGAGAAGAATTGAAGAGAGCGCGATCTTAACCCTTCAGAGGAGCGGATTTGTGGTTAGGATAGGAATATACCTAGTCACCGTGCTTAATTAAACATCGTAATCTTAGTGCGTTCTAATAGATTAATTTTATAGGAATATAGGTGTTAATCTATTGAGAATAGGCGAGTAGTGCTTCGGGAGAAGGCTATGACAACAATTATCGGTTAATTAGCAACCATTTGTGAATTATATGAAAGGGAGAGTTAATTAGAATGCAATATGAGTGGTGAATTGATCACAACCCTGGAATATTTGTCTCTACTGAATACACACAACAATACTCTCATTACTTGATAATTAGTTCTTTCATAGAATCGTAGTATAAAATAGTTACATTCCTGGATTTTATTTTGTCTTGATTAAATAACAATTAGAGTGATTTGGAAAGTAGTTTACACAAGTCCCTGTGGGTTCGACATTCGATTTAACATTATATTATTTGCTACGACCACGTATACTTGCATGTGCATTTGGGACCAGCAAGTTTTTGGCGCCGTTGCCCGAGACATAGAAATTAACTATTCTACTAGATTGAATTTTCACTTTTGTCTATTTCAGTTTTTATTTTTATTTTTTTTTGTATCTTAATTTAATATTTTATTTTCTTTCTTGACATGGCATCTTCGAATGATAATTGGTCGAATAGTGGTTATTTTTATTATGACGATCCTTGTCCATATTGTGGAGGACCACACATGTGGCAATATTGTCCATCTCAATCTAATTTGTGGAATTTTTATAATGTGTGTGGTTGTCAAGGTGTCCATTGGTATGGTTGTCCTAATTCTTATTATCCTTCTCAGAGCTTTTATTGTAATGTTTTTAATAATGTTAATGAGTTTGATAGGGGCCAGGATGTGGAGAATATGGGAAGCGTGGCTCGTATTATGCAATTGATGAGACAAGCAGCGGAGCAACAGAACATGATAGCCGAGCAACAAGATCTTGACGCCTTAGTGATCAAAAGACTCCAGGCTAGCATGGATGAATTAATGGCCAATTTCCAAGAAGAACCTCAACTCGACGAAGAAAGCGAGTTCCCACCAGAAGATAATTTAGAAGAAACAAATATAGTGAGCCAATTTTGGCTAGAGGAACAAGTTCAACTGATAAAATCTCATGAGTTTCTTCGTGATGGTCTTTCAAATATGACAGAACAACTGATAGAAGGAAGAACTGATCTCAGG
>ML429916.1:30520-95177 GCA_005239525.1 Nicotiana knightiana
AGGAATTGATCCAGTCGAGCATATAGAGAAGTCAATGGATGAGGAACAATGTGTTTATATTCTGAAATTTGTGATGCTCAGGAGACAAAATGACATCCCTCACCTAAAGGCCAAGAAGTGAAAGATGTGATACCTATTGCTTGGTTCCTTTATTTTTACACCACCACCCCAAGAACGTGATAGAAAAATTGATGCAAAATTAGGGTCACAATTCATGTCCTCAAAGTGGAAGGAAAAATGGTGAAAGTGATGGAATCGTGCCGCGACATTAAATCAGGCGTTTGTTGGGAGGAAACCCATATCTATTTTTTTCTTTTTCTTTTGTTTTTATTTTTTATTTTTATTATGTTATTTTTTCTATAGTATTATTTTGTGTTTTGTTGGAATAAGAGCAAGGAGTCAAAGCCAATAGGAATGTGCAAAAGCGAGCATATAGTTGAAACTGAGTGTGAGGTACCCGCACAAAGAATCATACCTGGGAGAAGTCTGAGTATCCCGTGAGCTCTGCTAATTCTTCGGCCTTTGGCCTACCAGGGATTCTCTTTTACCTTCTTGTTATTTATAGTGTGCATTGAGGGCATTGCACAATTTTAAGTGTGGTGTGGAGGATATTATCTGGGTGATTTTCTGTGCTATCCTAACTTAGTTGTAATATTCGTTCTTAGCGTGAAGTAATTTTTGTAAAAAAAAAAACAGAAAAAAAACCGAAAAAAGAAAAAAATAATCAGAATTTTGGACTTTTCCCGACGATGGATTTTTGGAAAGCTTTCTTGAGGGATTAAGGTCCAATTAAAAAAAATCTCAAAAATATTTTATTTTTGTTTCTACTTAGTTTTAGTTAGGTAATAATATCTCTTGGTTTTTCTTTGTGCATCGGTTCTTTTCCAGGGGATGTAACTTGAATCGGGTAATTTTTTTTTTTTTTTAGGATTAGATTATTATTTTTTAATTTTTTTTAGGAGTAGTAAAAGAGGGAGAAGAAAAAATTTTGTGCCTTGTTTGATACTAGCATATTTATGCCTGAACTTGAGTAATACTTTCCTTTGAGTGCTTGAAGTAATGAATAAAATAGCAGACTTTTTGACACCTAAACTTAGTGTTGTGACTCTGTATATGGCTTATTCTTATTTTGTTGTTCGCTACGATCATGTTTGTCTTAGAGTAGAATTGATCCATATTGATTGATACTTGTGCCATGTGTGGTGAGGATTTCCTACATATATTCTATGTTTTCCATCTTGGTCTAGAACTTGCCCTGCATGTTATTGAAGCGAAATAAAAGTGTTGCTCTGTTTAGAAGATGATAATAGGCTTTCTTTCATATGTCTTTTGAATTTTAGCATTTGCAGATATTGTACCACTAGTTAGCCCGTTGAGCCTGTAGCCTTTTGTTTGGAAGCCGTATTTTTGCCTTGATCCGTTTGTTGAATCCCTATTTTTTGCACACTGCTTCCTTGAGAAAGGTTGCATAGAATGTGATATAGATTGATAAATTTGAAGAAGGGATGATTAAGTGAAAAATGGTGACCAATGATAGCTGCAAAGTGATGAAAAGGCCCTCTTTAAAATAATGTGACATGAAAAAAAAAGAGAAAAAAATTGCTTTGAAGAAAAAAATGTAACGTTCTTGATATGAGGGAGATACATGTGAAATAATTGATGAAGAGATGGCTGAAATATAAAATTAAGAGATGAAAATAATGGGTGATGAAGTCTAAAAGTTCAAAGTGCTTAGGGAAGCACAAGTCACTGTTATATAATTCTCCTACCTGTCGCTTAGCCAACATTACTACCCGTAAAGTCCTATTTGATTCTATTCGACCATACTTAATTAGTAGAGATGTACATAATGGGAAAGCCTATGGTTCTTTGTGCATACATGTGAATTCATTTGTGAGTGCGAGAGTTGTTCTTTGATGCTAAGTCCTTAAATTATATTCATTCTTTTATTTGAGTGTATGGACTCTTTATTCTTGAGAGGGCACTTGTTTCATGATAGATAGGTGATGTTATTAGCTTCTTTGACAGAGTAGGTGAGCGAGCTTAAATTTGATAAGTTAGAGTCCATCTCTTAGATTAGGAGGTTAGAAGTTTGTTGTTTGTTTGTAACTTGTATATCTTGCATGATGATAAGGAAGTGTATCTCTAATGGTTTGAGTTGCTATAGGGCCTAACTGTTAGTATCTACCAAAGTGGTGGTGTTTTTAGGCTTGATTTATTGAGAGTTGTTTTAATGCTTACCCGAGGACGAGCAAGAGTCTAAGTGTGGGGTGTTGATGTTCGGGTAAAAATGCATATATTTAACAGTTGTTGCCTCATGTTCTAGTACTTTTAATCGTCATTTGAGTATTATTTATATTATTTTGTGCTTAATAGTATATTTTAACTGTGTAGGAATAAAGCAAAGTGAAGATGAAGAGATTTGGAGCAAAATTGGATAAAACGCGAAAGAAAAAGAAAAGAAAATTATATTAATAAAATAAGGGGGGACACCCTTTGTTCTTTGTCCCCCTAAGTGGAGAAAAAAGAAATATGTAACAAGGAAATTGCATTCAAAATGGAAGGATGAAACTGACGCAGCAAATAATGGTGGAAAACTCACTGTTTCCAGCGCCAGGTCCAGCGCTGGGCGCCGGCTTGGACGCTGTCCTGCGGGGGTTTTCCTATTTCGTTCAGGACAAAGTTGTTTCGGCCCTATAAGATCCTAACTTGTACAAAAGGGGTTCTAAACCTAATTTGGATGGGATCTAACATACTTTGAAGGGGAATTCACGTGGAGGAACATACACCACGCTTGGAGGAGGCTTCTACCTAGTTTTTCTTCTCTTCTCTTCTCTTCCTTCAATTTCATAGACATTGTAGTTTGAAGCTTGAGTTGTTCGTATTATTTTATCATATTGGTTTATTTATTCAATCTTGCGCTTAATTATTTGATTGCTTGATCACCAATTGAATACTACCTACGAATCTAGGATTGAACTCGGGAGAGGGAATTCTAGATTACATATAAGATTGGGTAGAGGAAGATCTTAACCCTTCAGGGGAACTGATTTATGGTTAGGATAGGAATATACCCAATCACCTTGCTTGATTATTAGACGGAAATTATTAATGCGTTCTTGTTAATCCTAATTTTATAGGAATATAAGCGTTAGGTTAGCTTGAATAGGCGAGTTGTACTTCGGGAGAAGGCTACAATCAATATTAACCTCGTCAATCAATAAACTAGATAAACTAATTAGACAATTTAGGTGGAAAACTCAACGGGATTGTTAGCTAACCCATAGCTCTAGAATATCGGATTTCATTGAATTCGTCTCTAATATTCGCCAATTTGTTTATTTTAATTTCTTACTAGTTTGTTGCTCTAGATAAATTTTAGTTAAATTTTAACACTTTAGCATTCGCTTGAATAGATTAATTGTTTGGCTTAATTTAGTTGATAGTTAATCACAAGTTCCTGTGGGTACGATATCTGGACTTACAATCCTATATTACTTGTTGACCACGTATACTTGTGTGTGCGTTTGGGATGAAAGAACTAATTATCAAGTAACGAGAGTATTGTTGTGTGTATTCAGTAGAGACAAATATTCCAGTGTTGTGATCAATTCACCACTCATATTTCATTATAATTAACTCTCCCTTTCATATAATTCACTCATAGTTGCTAATTAATCGATAATTGCTCTCATAGCCTTCTCCCGAAGAACTACTCGCCTATTCTCAAGAGATTAACGCCTATATTCCTATGAAATTAATCTTTTAGAACGCACTAAGATTAATATGTTTAATTAAGCATGGTGACTAGGTATATTCCTATCCTAACCACAAATCCGCTCCCCTGAAGGGTTAAGATCGCGCTCTCTTCAATTCTTCGCTAATCTATATACAACTTTGCCAAGCATAACATAGATAGTATATAGAACCTAACTGCTGGCCAGACAATTAAGCAATTAAACGCAGAATTGAAGAAACAACCATATATTGAGTGAACTATAATCAAGGTTAAATTAATGTCGAATAACAATATTCATGGCTAAATCACAACCCCAGAACAATGGGTGTTTAGCCACTCATTCTAAAATAACACAATTGCATAAGTGTTGCATAAATTGAAAAAACTAGAATAAGATGAAGAAAACTGATAATCCTTTGCTTCCTAATGATACCATGTGTATTTCCTCTCCAAAGTGGCATGAATTCCTTAAAAATAAGCTTAGACTTGCTTTTATACGTGTTGGGTAGGGTTTGGGCCAAAATAACCTTGTCCCGGGCAAAACGGGAAAATTCCCCGTAACTGGCGCCCTGGCCAGCGCCCACCAGGGCGCTGCCCATAAAATACTCACTGCCTCCAGCGCCAAAGGTGGCGCCCAGCGCTGCCTGTGGCGCCCAAATCCCGGGTTTTCCGATTTCATCTGTTTTTGCTATGATTTCGCACGTTTCGCCCCTGATTGATCCGGAATCATTCCTACAAATAAAAACACTTCAAATTAATATAAATCATCATATTATCATCTAAAACTCACGAAATGAAAGTAAAATATGAGGCGATATACATAGAATATATACACTTTAAGCTAAATATCAACACCCCACAGTTAGACTCTTGCTCGTCCTCGAGCAATGGGATAATCTACTACCTTAAACCCGTACTAAGTTCATTATCAAGGGGTATTTTAATTTTCGATCACACACCTCACCCCTTAACTATGATCGATACCGGAAATCAAGTATGAACATACAAAATTTCACATTCTTCCCCTTCTTTAAACATGCCCAAGTATAACAATTTAATCAATCATACCAACAACCTAATTGCAGCCACCCAACCTCAAGAGTCAACTTGCAATAACTAGGACCTCTCAATTCACGTACCTACCCAACAAGAAAGTTTACAACATTACCAATGATTCATGAGATCATGTGCCCTCACCACAAACAAAAGAGTGAATATAACTAGTCCACACATTCAAATATTCTTTTAAGCATCATTTAAGGACATCACACACTTGAACAAATTCACTCACTCTCACAAAGAATTCATATGCATCCCGGGGTCGTACCATAATCATGCTTAGTGTAGATCTCCACTAATTCAAGTTAGCCAAATCTAGGATCAATTAGGACTTTTAAGGTTGTAACGTAGGCTAAGGGATGGGTAGGATATATTTAGGAATATTGACTAACCCTCCTAAGCACTTTAATGCACTATCTTCACAACTCAACACATATTCTTCTCAACAAATTCTTTTGCCACAATTCATATTCAACATAACCCTTTTTTAACTAAGCACTTCTATATTTTCACTAGCACAAATTAATAAAAATTGGAGGTGTGTATCTTTTTGTACATACTTTTACTATCATTTTGTTTCTACACACACTCCATACATGAAGATTCAATGTATAGTGACTTTTGAATACAATTTTTAGTGCACTAACAGGCCTTTCCATGGCTCCACTCAAAAGTTAATCCCTAATATCTCACCTTACTTCTTTCAGTGACTAAGTGCCTTAGGAGGAAAAGGTACAATAATCTCAATCTAGGAACAAAACAGGGGTACGGCTTGTCATGCAGGTACCAAAGAAAAGGTCTAAAGGCTCAAAGGGCTAGCAATGGAAATTTCTAATTTTCATGTGACAAGCACATCCATGATCAAGCAAGAAAATGCCTACGTCATCTCCTAGACTAGAATAACCTACAATTTCGCTTCGATTAACACACGGGGCAAGTTCTAGACTACACAGGACAATATAGACAATCGCTAAACCTCACTCACACATTGCACATGACTCAATCACAACGGTTTTATTTAACTCTCAAGTCAAGCAAGCACACAAAATTGAGAGAATTAAGCAACATCACACTATGTAACATCCAAGTCAAACAACTGAGCTAAGACGTCACACAATAGGCTATCTATTTTTACTCAGGCATCACATGTCAAACCAAATATAAGGGAAAGCAGAATGTATGTCATAACCTAATGTGCCGGCATCAAACATGTCATAGGGTATCTCCTAGACTGAGTTTCTTCCTAACTACTCCAAAAAATAAAAATAATTTAAAGTGCCCGGTTCAAGTTACACCCTTGGAAGAGAACCGTTGCCCAAAGAAAAACCAAGGGATACTACCTAATATCCTACAAAAAATAAAAAAAAATCTTTTTGGAATTTTTAAATGGGACTTTATCCCTCAAGAAAATTGTCCAACAGATCCATCGTTGGGAAAAGTCCGAGATTTTTCTAAAATAAAAAAAAAATTATTTTATACAATTACACTTCAGAAAGTAGTTTCCCCACCCCACACTTATGTTACGCATAGTCCTCGATGCATGATCACAAAGAAAAACATTAAAACATGGGTGAGAAATACTCCCTGAGACCCTCTCGGGCCTAGCTCGTACATGATTCTCAATCTTTAGAGTCGGGATGACCCCACACTTAAGCTCAAGCATGCCCCTCAGCTTCAACTTTGGGTACTCAGACTTCCCCTACCCTGCAAAATAAAAACAACACAAAACTCGACACTAAAAAAAATAAAAATAGAATAGATATACAGGATGGGCTGCCTCCCAACAAGCACCTTATTTATAGTCTTGGCACGACTCTGCTACTCTGCTCAAGCTGTGCGCTTTCTCTTCTTGTTTCTCCCATGAAGCCTAGCCATTTTGCACGCCATTAACGGGTCTCCTTTTTCATCTCTTCTTCTTTTCTCAATTATCTTTACACCCTCAGCTTGCAACACCACCTTCTCTGGATCACTGCCATTTACATAAGTACTCTGCTCTATCCCCTTCACGTCGACCATAGTAATTATGCATAGATCCTCATAACGCTTTGGGTGTTTAAGTGCCTTGTACACATTAAAAATGACCTCTTCATCGTCAACTCTCATTTTTAACTTCCCTGCCCTCACATCAATAATTGCTCCACCAGTAGCTAAGAATGGTCGCCCAAAATAATGGGCACTTCCTCATCTGCCTCGTAATCAAGCACAATAAAATCAGCGGGAAGAATAAACTTTCCCACTCAAACTAGCACATCTTCAATAATTTCTTTCGGCATAATTAGTGACCTATCTACTAACTGTAAGGTGATTGTGGTATGTCTAAGAACCCCTAATCCGAGTTTCTAAGAACCCCTAATCTGAGTTTCTTGAACAAAGAAGATGGCATCAAATTTATACTATCCCCTAAATCATACAGGGCTCTACCAACTTCTTGTTTTCCAAGAGACAAAGCAATTGTGAAACTCCCAGGATCCTTCAAATTAGGAGGAAATTTACTCTGAACTCTGGCGCTACACTCTTCAGTAAGTGCAACTGTTTCAAACTCTGCATGTCTTTGTTTTTTTGCGACAATATCTCTGAGATACCTCGCATACTTAGGCACTACTTGCAAAATTTCCACCAAAGGCAATTCACACTCACTTGGCTCAACATATCTAGGAATCTCTTGTACTTAGCATCATCTTTTTGCCTCTGCGGTCTTTGTGGAAATGGAGGTGGTGGCCTTGTTTCAATTGTTTGCTCGGGTCCTTTATCATCTTTCTCATTCCCCTCAACTGGCTTGGGAACTAATTCTCCCCTAGGATGAGCTGTATTCTTATTTGTTTTTGGAGCTTCTTCTAGTATTCTTCCATTTCTCAAAGTAATTTCATTGACTTGAGCCTTAGGATTACGCTTAGTATCACTAGGAAGAGCTTCTACTGGTCTGGTATTTTGGGAACTGGCAAGTTGCCCCAATTGACGTTCTATGTTTCTCATTGTTGCTTCTTGGGCCTGGTGATCAGCCATTATTTTCTGATTGAAAGAAAGTTGGTCGTTCATCATTCTCTTCATAATCTCCTCAAAGCTAGCTGATTGTTCAGCCTGAGGTGGTCTGTATTGTTGTTGAGGTGCTTGAGGTCGATATTAATTCTGATTGCCTTGATTACCACCCCAAGAGAAATTTGGGTGGTTCCTCCAGTTGGGATTGTAAGTGTCCCCATACTGATTTGTTTGGCCTCGATTTACATTACCCACAAAATATAAAGACTCTGGATTTGCTGGGCATAGATTTCTCATGTGACCCTCTCCACAAACTTCACAAAATACCTGAATCTGTTGAACTGGTTACACTTGCTGGGCCTGTTGCTTGTTAATGATCAGGTTCATCTGATTGACTTGGTTAGGCAATGTAGAGATCTGAGCTGATAATGTTGAGACAACATCTAGTTCAAGAACCCATGGTGACTTTTGAACCACATTCCTTCCCATCTCACCTTGCCAGTCTGGATTGCTTTTGGAGAGTTTATTCAATAATTCAAATATTTCATCATAATTCTTCTCCAATACCTGACCTCCAGCTGCTGCATCTACCACAAATTTTGTTTGGGGATGTAGCCCCTCAATGAAAGTGTGAACTAACACTTCGTTTGTTGGATTGTGATGAAGACAGTCTCTGAGTAGCCCCTTGAACCTTTCACATGCCGAATATAAAGATTCGCATGCTTTCTGTTTAAAGGAGACTATCTCACTTCTGATCTTTGCAGTCTTGCCTGAAGGGAAGAACCTTGCCAGAAATTTTCTCGCCAATTCACTCCATGTTGTAATGGAATTAGCTGGTTCTTCCTTTAACCATCTGTTTGCTTCTCCCAACAGAGAGAATGGGAAAAACGTGAGCCTCACATAATCTGGTGTGACCCCGTTAGTGATATAAGTATCACTAATCTCCAAGAAGTTCAGAATGTGATGTTGTGGATCCTCGTGTGGAAGACCCAAAAACTGCCCGTTTGCATGAAGTAATTGGATCATGCCCTGTTTCAGCTCAAAGTGCCCAGTGATTCTGGGCTTCACGATGCTGGAGGTAACATTAGCAATACTGGTCATTGCTACCTCCTGAACAGCCATGTGTTGTTCCTCTACCATGTTCACGAGAAATTGGATGAGGTCCTGAATACGTGGTCAAGAATATTGTTGTGTGTATTCAGTAATGTTACACACAACGCACACGCAAGTATACATGGTCGACAAGTAATATATGATTGTAAGTCCAGATATCGTACCCACAGGGACTTGTGATTAACTATCAACTAAATTAAGCCAAACAGTTAATCTATTCAAGGGAATGCTAAAGTGTGAAGATTCAACTAAAATTTATCTAGAGCAACAAACTAGTAAGAAATTAAAAGAAACAAATTGGCGAATATTAGAGACGAATTCAATGAGATCCGATATTCTAGAGCTATGGGTTAGCTAAAAATCCCATTGAGTTTTCCACCTAAATTGTCTAATTAGTTTATCTAGTTTATTGATTGACGAGGTTAATATTGCTCGTAGCCTTCTCCCGAAGTACAACTCGCCTATTCAAGCTAACCTAGCGCCTATATTCCTATGAAATTAGGATTATCAAGAGCGCATTAATAATTCCCGTATAATAACAAAGCAATGCGATTAGGTATATTCCTATCCTAACCGCAAATCCGCTCCCCTGAAGGGTTAAGATCTTGCTCTACCCAATCTTATATGCAATCTAGAATTCCCTCTCCCGAGTTCAACCCTAGATTCGTAGATAGTANAGAACAATTCAAGCTTCAAACTGCAATGTCTATGAAATTAAAGGAAGAGAAGGGAAGAGAAGAAAAACTAGGTAGAAGCCTCCTCCAAGCATGGTGTACGTTCCTCCACGTGAATTACCCTTCAAAGTATGTTAGATCCCCTCCAAATTAGGTTTAGAACCCCTTTTATACGAGTTGGGATCGTATAGGGCCGAAACAACCTTGTCCCGAACGAAATAGGAAAACCCCCACAGGACAGCGTCCAGGCCAGCGCCCAGCGCTGGACCTGGCACTGGAAATAATGAGTTTTCCACCTTTATTTGCTGTGTTAGTTTCATACTTTCATTTTGAATGCAATTGCCTTGTTACATCTTTCTTTTGTCTCCACTTGGGGCGACAAAGAACAAAGGGTGTCCCCCCTTATTTTATTAATATAATTTTCTTTTCTTTTTCTTTCGCGTTTTATCCAATTTTGCTCCAAACTTCTTAATTTTCACATTTCTTTATTCCTACACAGTTAAAATATAATATTAAGCACAAAATAATATAACTAATACTCAAATGACGATTAAAAGTACTAGAACATAAGGCAAAACAATGGTTAAATAGATGCATTTTTACCCGAACATCAACACCCTTAACCGCGGTAGAAACCATTAGGAACTATCTGAAATCCCATTTGCGCAACACCAAACCATCAGGTCTGAATTCTTCTAACTCAACCAAGCTATGCAGGCCACCAAAAATCCAAGATCATTGCTAAGAAACACCCGTAAAAACTCGTCACCTCATGAACACCCAAAGAACTAATCGTATCCCTTACCATGCCGATCCGACCTACAACCAAGTTGCCCTATTTACCCAAGTTTCTTCTGACTTACCTTCAAATTGATAGTTCTCCCTGCCGTAATTCCACAATTTTCAAACTCACCACACGCGACCCAAGAACAAAACCATACCGTCTAAGGCTCATAAGCCGCCGAATACTCTCTCAAATATCCCCAAAAGTACCACATTCAAAATACTAACCCTGAAGAGACTTCATGCGAATCTAAAGCCATTACCTTCACCTTCCTGATACTGATATGTAGAGTCTGTGATGATGTAGAAATACCACAAGTATTGACACCCTCCAATGTAAATCCCAATCACACTGACCAATTAGAAATAATCGACCTGACCCGTTTGCATACTAACATACTAGGAAAGTAATCCACTCACTTGCAGCCACAAGCAAATTCATACACTGCACACACTACACTATTTACAATTTCCACTAAATCATTCAATAGAACCCAATTACCCAAAGAGTACATTACAAGCTATATCGAAGAAATTTACATTACTCGTGTTATTCCCAGACCCCACATCTGCATGTCATAACTGATCCACCAATATACCTCGAACTGAAACCAATACCACACATAATCGCGCAATCAACTTATCATTAACAGACTCCCCCACTTGTCTCAAAGCCAACGATTGAGACCAACAATAACTCACAATGCCCATAAGAACACCACCCGTCTAACAACTCAAGTCATCTGCAGAATCTCGCATTCACCATTGTAATACTCATGTCAACTTCCACAAGAGATCTAAACTCAAATTACAACATATATCCTTTACTAGTAGAAGAGAACTTACTATAGAACATCATAAGGATCACACACCCTAGGATAACCCGCAGGAGATTCCCCTGCCCGCTTAGCCTCAACTGATATCTATCCATACACTTCTGAAGACCATAAATATCACTCAATCACTACACCTTCATGCATCTGAACACAAACAACGCCAACCCTCAAGGCATCACAATACGCGGTAAGAACCCGAAGCTGATGGCAGAACTAACACTGGAGCGGTGGTCACAAAAATCTCGAGTTTTTGGAAGCTCAACCCATATATGTATGACCACATGGATACCCTTACTGGACACGACGTGTCCTAAGAATGCTATTGAACTGAGCCAAAATTCACACTCGGAGAATTTTTTTGCATAGAGCCTTTCCTCCCTGAATCCTTATAATGCCATCCTTAGATACTGAGTATGCTACTCCTGGCTACGCGAATATGCCAGGACGCCATCAATGAATACAATAGCAAGGAGTGCTAATACGGCTGGAATACACCGTTAATCAAATACATGAACGCTACTGGGGTAATGATCAGCTCAAAAGACATCACCAGGAACTCATAACCCAACAGAAAGATCCGCTTCACTCCACAACTACACAACATGAGAGGTCTTCCAATATACTCACAACTCAAGGACATATACCAAACCGAGACAGAAATCAAACAATCAATAAATCTTGCCACATTTCCAGCCAACCCTTTTGTCACAAATCACAGTCTGAACACATCTAACCATCAAATCACACTCACCGCGTAGCCATCTAGTCACAAGGTCCCGTCAATAAGGACATCAACGGACATATAAGTCCCCAAATACATGTGCCCACACAACGAAAATCTCAGCACTCAAGCCACAAAATGAATCTGGCCTCAAGTCCTCCAGACTGGCCCATTACCAACATGCCAAAATCACATCTCATCCATGAAAGTCACAAGCCGTCGATGCACATCTGATACCAAGCGCTCTCGTGCGCGTTCGAATACATGGAAGGAATTCAATAGTTACTCTCTTGGCTGAATTAAATGGGTTCGCACGACAAGAATTCAAGAATGTGAGATTTTTCCTAAGGGTTCTGCAGCCTCTCGAAGATAAGTACAGACGTCTCTGTACGATCCGCAAGACTCTACTAAACCTGCTCATGACCGGTGAGTCCTATGTAACCTAGTGCTCTGATACCAAACTGTCATGACCCCAAATCTAAGCCAGTCGTGATGGCGCCTATCGTGGAACTAGGCCAGCCAAAACTACACTCAAATCATAATAAGCTTCCATTTACATCTTTACTAAACTGATAACCCATAAAGGTTTNATAATAAGCTTACATATACATCTTTACTATACTAATTACCTATAAAGGTTTCCTTTAAACATTTATAAAACATTTAAAGCTATACTGAATATTAAATACAACCCTCGAGAACCCGGAGTCACTGGTCATGAGAATCTACCTAAAAAATATAACTCAAAGGAAATAAATTCTATAATAGTAAGCATGAGAGAGAGCAGGACTGCGGACGCATGCAGCTACCTCCTAAACCTCCGAGAATCTCTGGAACAGACAGCTCACCCTACCCTAACACCTGGATCTGCACACAAGGTGCAGGGAGTAATGTGAATACACCAAGTCAGTAGTAATGAAAATAAATCAGGTATGAGCAGCAAGAAACACATAAAATCAATTCATCAATTCACAATAATCACAGCCTTTCTTTCCAACAATGTATACGTTAAATCATCACGCTTAAAAGCCAATAGTTTCAACATAACTTTCAAGAAGTTTAGTGTAAAAATGCGGAAAATCATAAAAAGGCCCCTCGGCAAAACATATTTCATAAGTTCAGAGTGAAAGTGGTAAAATCATAAGTAGCCCCTCTGGCAAAAACATGTATCATAATCAGCCCCTCGGGCATGCCTCACACTCACTCATAATAATCCCCTCAGGCATACCTCACAAGCACTCATAATCAGTCTTTTGGGTATACCTCACAATCGCTCATGCTTCCCAATCACTCGTCACTCGGCACTCGGCACTCGGGGTGTATGCAGACTCCGGAGGGGCTCCTTCAGCCCAAGCGCTAATATCAAGCCACCTTGTGGCGTATAATATCCTCACAATCAGGCACTCGGCCTCACTCAGCAGAACCTCTCAAAAGCCCCTCGGGCAAATCAGTAAAACGGGGTACTCGGCCCAAAAACATCATTTTTAAATCTCAAAGTAGTGTAAATCACGCTGAGTTTCGAAAATAGTAAGCACAGATCAGGCTGTGATTGAGTGAAATCATTAATAAACAGTGAGGAAAACAGCAGTAAAAATCCCCCAAGGGGTCTAAACAGATCGGCACAAGGCCCCAAATACGGCTTATATCCCAAATATGCAACAATCTTTAGAACATAATTTAACATAAGGTTTTGAGTAAAATATGCAACTCAATAGTTTCCGCGGAAAGGACCAAGTCCAATAAAAAAATCAGTGTGCGCCACATACTTGTCATCCGACATGTGCGCCATTCTAAAATCAGTGAGAAATATGATGTCCGGGGTTTCATACCCTCAGGACAAGATTTATAACCATTACTTACCTCTACCGGGCCACAATACTAGTCCGCTATGCTCTTGCCCCTCAAATTGGCTCCCGATTGCTCCGAATCTAACCAAAACCAGTTTAACATCATTACTATATACTAAAGAAACACGACCCAATCGAAAACTATCAATTTATACAAGAATCTCGAAATTCGGCCAAACTCGAGCCCCGGGCCCACGTCTCGAAATCCGATAGAATTACATCACAAGAACCCTTATCCTCCCACGAGTCCGTATACACCAAGAACATCAAAATCAGACCAAAATTGCCCACTAAAATTGTCAAAAGAAATTCCCAAATCTTTCCTCCCATTTTCCCAACTTTTTCTTACTTTAATCCTTCAAATTACAAGCCTAATCCGAACAAAATAACATAGAAACGACTTTAATAACCCGGGAACTTACCTCCACTGAAGACCCGCGAATTCTCTCTTCAAATTGCTTTCAAATAAGCGCCAACCGCATGCAACTATGGTGAAATGAATAAAATTTCACGGAGGCTTCTTTTATACTGTTCTACCCAGCAATTCCGCACCTGCGGACCTTTAATCGCACCTGCAGACCTGCACCTGGGCAATCTCACTAACGGACCAAATTTAGCACCTACGACCATTTCTCTGCACCTACGGCTTTGCAGGTGCGGCCAACTCTTGACATCTGCGGACTCCTCCTGCCCATCCTCCCTTCGCACATGCGCATGGCCTTTCGCACCTGCGACGTCGCACCTGCGGCTACCCATCCGTAGGTGCGGCCAACACCAGAAACTTACACCAGCAGCCATTTGCTACAATTTTCTACGTTCAAAACTCCGCCAACCATCCGAAATCAATCCCGAGCCCCTCGGGGCCCCAACCAAACATACCAACACACCCCATAGCATTATTCCAACTTTTTAGAGCCTTCGAAATACCAAAATCAACATGAAAACACCTAAATTACATCAATTTCAAACTTATTAACTTTGAATCTTCTAAATTTTGCCAACGACGCCGAAACCAACCAAAACACCTCCGATTGACATGAAATTTTCCACACATATCCAAAATGACATTAGGGACCTGTTCCAACTCCCGGAATCCCATTCCGACCCTGATAGTCTATTTTCCACTGCTGACCGAAAATCGCCAAAAATTAACTTTCGCAAATTCAAGCCTAATTCTACATGGGACATCAAAACTCCATTCCGAACACACTTCTAAGTCCCAAATCACCTAACGAAACCATCCGAGCTATAAAATCCGCATTATGAGGTTGTTCACCAGTAAGTCAACTCTCAGTTGACTTTCTCAACTATTAGGCTACCTTGAGAGACTAAATGACTCAATTCTCACCATGACCACTCTGAACCCGAACCAACCGACCCAACAGACATAAATGAAGTTAAACCATATATAATGAAGTAGAAGTAGAAACGGGGGAAACGGGGCTAAACTCTCGAAACGACCGGCCGGGTTGTTACAGTCTCGAAACCCGACAAAAATTACAAAACTAGAAAGCTCATTCACTCCCGAGTCTAACTATATCAAATTAATCAAAATTTCACACTGTTGGTCCCTCCAATCATCACCACAAACTCTCCAAAATCTCATGCCCTAACCCTTCAACTTCACCCCAAATTCCCACTAATTACATGGTTAAACAATAAAAAATCATCATAAACGCGAGTAATAGGGCTCAAGCAACTTACCTCACTGATATCCCTTGATTTCCCCTTGAAATCACTGCCCAAAGCTCAAAAACCCACTAAAAATGGTGAAGAATGGGATAAAATTAGCGAATAGTGGATTATATACCTTTTACCCGAGCATCTCGCACCTGCGGCCCCAAACTCGCACCTGCGGTCCAAAAGGTCGCACATGCGGAGTTCACTTACTCGCCCAGCTTCTGCACTTGCGGCCAGGCCTCGCATCTGCGGGCTTGCAGGTGCGGCCCTCACTTGCGCACCTGCGCTCTGGCTCTATCCCACCTTTTTTCGCATCCGCAACCCTCTCTTTCCGTACCTGCGACCATCGCACCTACGGCTTCCCATCCGCAAGTGCGGAAAAACACCAGCAGCTCAAAACACTAGAAAAACATCACGTCCAACTCTAGAATTAATTTTGTTAAATCACCTGATGCCCTCGGGACCTCAACCAATGATACCAACCAGACCTATACAACCGTACGAACTTAGTAGAACCCTCGGAACACTCAAAACAACACCAAAACACCAAATTATCCTCAGATTCAAGCCTAAGAACCTTTAAACTTCCAAATTCCGCCAACGACGCCGAAACCTACCAAACCTCGTCGGAATAACCTCAAACATCACAAGTGACACTACGAACCTACTTTAACTTTCGGAATTCCATTCCGACTCTGATACCTAATTTTCCACTGCCGACCAAAATCGCCAAATTTTCAGCTTTTGCCAATTCAAGCCTAATTCTACCACGGACCTCCAAATTACATTCTGGACACGCTCCTATGTCGAAAATCACTTAAAGCAGCTAAAAGCATTAAAAATCCAAGTCAGAGATCGTTTAATCATAAGTCAACATCCGGTTGACTTTTCCAACTTAAGCTTCCCAATAAGAGACTAAGTGTCTCATTTCACTCCAAAGTCATTCCGGACCCAAACCAACCAACCAGATACAATACAATATAGCTGAAAAACACCTAAAGAAGTAAAAATAGGGGAAACAGGGTTGTAACTCTCGGATTGACTGACCGAGTCGTTACATCCTACCCCTCTTAAACAAACGTTCGTCCTCGAACGAGTGTAGAAACATACCTGGAGTCTCAAATAGGTGTGGACATCTACTCCACATCTCCCGCTCGCTGTCCCAGGTGGTCTTCTCCATTGGTTGGCCTCTCCACTACACCTTCATTGAAGCTATGTCCTTTGACCTCAAATTTCGGACCTGCCGATCCAAAATAGCCCCTGGTTCCACATCGTAAGTCATATCACCCTCCAACTGAACCATGCTGAAGTCCAAAACATGGGACGGATCGCCAACATACTTTCGAAGCGTGGAAACATGGAATACCGGATGAACACTCGACAAGCTGGGTGGCAAGGCAAGCTTATAAGCCACCCCCCTATCCTCTAAAGAACCTCAAAAGGTCCAATGAACCGGAGGCTCAACTTGCCCCTCTTCCCAAACCTCATAAAACTTTTCATAAGTGATACCTTCAGCAAGACTTTCTCCCCAACCCTCGTTGCACGGCCCTCCAAAACTGCAATGTGAACTGAGTACCTCTATCAGAAATGATGGAAATTGGAACACCATGCAGGCGAACAACCTCTCGGATATAAATCTCAACCAACCGCTCTGAAGTATAAGTAGTACCAACAGAAATGAAGTGCGAAGACTTGGCCAGCCAATCTACAATAACCCAAATGGCATCGAACTTCCTCGAAGTCCATAGGAGTCCAACTACAAAGTCCATGGTGATCCGCTCCTACTTCCACTCTAGAATATCTTACCTCTAAAGCAAACCACCCGGTTTCTAATGCTCATTCCTAACCTATTGACAGTTGAGACACCGAGCTAAAAATCGACTATATCCTTCTCCATCCGCCTCCACCAATAGTGTTGTCTTGAATCCTGGTACATCTTTGCGACACCCGGATGGATGGAATACATATCCGGCCCTGCATCCTTATCACACCATCATCACCAATAGTCATATCCCTAACATCACCTCACCGGACCCTATCCTGAAGAACGAGTAGGTGGTTTTTATCATACTGACACTCCCGAATACGGTCATAAGGAGAAGACCCGGAGACCACGCAAGCCAATACCCGACTAGGCTCTGAAATATCTAATCTCACAAGCCAGCCCACTAAGGACTAAAAATCCAATGCCAAAGGTCTCCCCGCCGGAGGAAGATAAGCTAAATTCCCTAATCTCTCCGTCCGGCGACTCAAAGCATCGGCCACCATATTGGCCTTCCTTGGATGGTATAAAATAGTGATATCATAGTCCTTAAGAAGCTCCAACCATCTCCGCTGACGCAAATTAAGGTCCTTCTGCTTGAGCAGATGATGCAGACTCCAGTGATCAATATAAATCTCACAATGAACCTCATACAAATAATGACGCCAAATCTTCAAGGCGTGAAAAATGGCTTCTAACTCAAAATCATGCAACGAATAATTCTTCTCATGGGTATTCAACTGGCGCGAGGCATAGGAAATCACCCTACCCTCCTACATCAAAACACAACCAATGTCTATCCTCGAGGTATCACAGTACACAATATGAGAACCTGAAGTTGATGGAAGAACTAACACTAGAGTTGTGGTCAAAGCAGTCTTGAGCTTCTGAAAGCTCTCCTCACACTCGTCTGACCACCTAAATGGAGCACCCTTTTGGGTCAATTTGGTCAAGGGCGAGGCAATAGATGAAAATCCCTCAACGAAGCGACGGTAGTAACCCACCAAACCAAGAAAACTCCTAATCTCCGTGGCTGAGGATGGTCTAGGCCAACTCTGCACCGCCTCTATCTTCTTTGGATCCATCTGAATACCCTCATTGGACACCACGTGCCCCAAGAATGCCACCGAACCAAGCTAGAAATCACACATGGAGAACTTTGCATAAATCTTCTCCTCCCTCAATCTATGTAATACAACCCTCAAATGCTGAGCATGCTCCTCCTGGCTACGAGATTACACCAGGATGTCATCAATGAATACAATAACGAAAGAGTCTAAATATGGCTGGAATACATTGTTCATCAAATGCATGAATGCTTCTGGGGCATTGCTCAACTCAAATGACATCACCAAGAACTCATAATGGCCATAATGCGTCCTGAAAGCTGTCTTAAGAATATCTGAATCCTGGATATTTAGCTGGTGATACACAGACTTTTGGAAAACACCCTCGCTCTCTGGAGCTGGTCAAATAAATCATCAATACGAGGCAAAGGATACTTGTTCTTGACTGTGACCTTGTTCAACTGACTGTAGTTAATGCAAATTCTCATGGAGTCATCCTTCTTTTTCAGAAATAGGACCGGTGAACCACAAGGTGACATAGTAGGCCGAATAAACCCCTTATCAAGGAGTTCCTGAAGCTGCTCTTTCAATTCCTTCAACTCTTCTGATGCCATATGATATGGTGGAATAGATATGAGTTGAGCGCCAGGAACCAAATCGATACCAAAGTAAATATCCCTGTCAGGCGGCATGCCCGGCAGGTCTGCAGGAAACACATCAGGAAAATCACATACCACCGGAACAGAATCAATGGCAGGAGTCTCTGCACTAACATCTCTCACAAAAGCCAAGTAAGAGAGAGAACCCTTCTCAACCATACGCTGAGCCTTCAAATATGAAATCACCATACTCAGTACATAGTCTATAGAATCACCCCACTCTACCCTCGGACACCCCGGCATTGCTAACGTCACGATATTAGTGTGATAATCTAGAATAGCATGACATGGAGATAACCAATCCATACCCAATATAGCATTGAAATCAACCATACTAAGAAATATAAGGTCCACTCAAGTCTCTAGGCCCCCAATAGACACCACACATGACTGATATACGCGGCCCACAACAACAGTATCGCCCACCAGAGTAGATACATGAACAGATGAAACTAAAGACTCATGGGGCATATCCAGAAAGTGAGCGAAATACGAGGAAACATATAAATATATAGACTTAGGGTAAAATAATACAGACGCATCTCTATGACATATGGAGACAATACCTATGATCACAGCATCTGAAGTAATATCATCTGGTCTGGCTGGGAGGGCAGGCCTGGCCACCCCCTGATCTGCCTCCCCCTCTTGGGTGACCCCTAGCTGACCAGGCTCCGCCCTTCGCTGGCTGACCTCGCTTGCTGAGATCCACCCCTAGCTGGCTGAGCAGGTGGTGGAGGGACTGGTGTTTGTGCTGTCGGTTGAGTACTCTGATATGGAGTCCTACCCAACAGCCTAGGGCAATCTCTCATAATGTGAAAAAAATCCCCGCACTCAAAACAACCCCTCATATGAAAAAACTGTTGCTCCTGATGCCCAAAGGAGTACCAGGGAATACCTGAGCAGGCAGGGCATGATGAGAACTCTGCGCTGGTAGTGCACTGAATGACGACTGGCCCTGCTGATGACTGTGAGAACCATGGCCAGATGATGCACCGCGATGAAATGGGCGAGCTGACTGAGCATGCCTGAATGGATGACCTCTGTCATGCTGGAACTGAACCCCATGAGGATCACAACTGAATCCACCTGGTCCACGAGGCCTCTTGGCCTCCCTCTCAACCCTCTCCTTACCACGAACCATCTCAATCTATCCAGAAATGTCAACAACCTCATCAAAGGTATCACCAGACACCCTCTCTCTGGTCATAAGCAATAGTAGCTGAAAAATGAGACGATTTATGTACCTCATGATCCTCTCCATGTCCGCGAGAACCAACCGGATAGCATGTCGGGCCAACTCCGAGAACTGCATCTCATACTTCATCACAGATATATCACCCTGGCGAAACTGCTCGAACTATCTGTGCAGCTCCTCTCTGCGGGACTGGGGCACAAACTTCTCTAAACATACCACGGAGAACTGATGCAAAGTGAGGGGTGTTGCGGCAGCAGGCCTACGCCACTCATAAGTCTCCACCATCGGAGTGCAGCCCCAGAAAACTATAATGTAGTGTATGATACCCCACAAGTCTCTTGAATACCAGCTGTGCAGAGTATTCTCTGGCACCTATCCAAGAAATCCTTGGCATCCTCTCTCTATGTGCCATTGGAAGGTGGAGGCTGGAGTCTCCCAAACCTCTCTAACCTACGTTGATCATCCTCCAACATAGCAAGAACTACATGCTCCTGAGCAGCTGCAACCGACTGGCTGGTGGTGCCCCCGGTGTCTGGAGTCCCTGAACAACCTGCTCAAGTGTGCGGGCGGCGGGAGTCTGGGTGCCTCCCCCGGCCTGAGAAGTGGTTGCGGTCGTAGTAACTGAGACCACCTGATCCAGGGCGGTACATACTGATAGAATCTGGTCGAGGTCCTCCTGAAGGCTAGGAATCATAATAGGCATAGCTGATGCCTGAGCTGGTCCCGCTAGAACATCTACCACGGGGACCTGGTCCTGATCTGGGACAACTGGGGGATCTACAGGTGCTGCCCTAGTTGTTGAGCGGGCAGTGCCTCTGCCCCTACCATGGCCTCTGTCGTTGTGTCAGCCTCTCGACTCCAAATAAAGTCTATTAGGCTTCACGGCCTCAAGGGACAGACCAAGTCTCAATCCCTCATGGAGTACACCCACACGCCCGTCATCTAACATGGGTTTCACCTCAAACAATCACATGATACCAAATCTCTGGGTTTCATACCCTAAAAACTAGAGTACGAACTGTTGCTTACCTTAACAGCGTAGAATCCTACTTCGGGATTCTCTCACCCCTTGAATCGGTCTCCAAAAGCTCTGAATCTATCCACAAGCAGTACAATATCATCAACATATGCTAAAGAAACAAATTCCACAAGAAATACTACAAAATTAGGTCAAAAACCTGAAATTAGCTAAACCTCGGCACCACATCTCGAAACCCGTCAAAAATTGCAAAAGTAGAAAGCTCATTCACTCCCGAGTCTAACCATATCAAATTCATACAAATCCGACACCATTGGTCCCTCAAATCCTCACCTCCAACTCTCCAAAATATCAAGCCCTAACCTTCAACTTCACCCCAAATTCCCACTAATTACATGATTAAACAATGGAAAATCATCATAAACACGAGTAATATGGCTCAAGCAACTTACCTCACTGATATCTCTTGATTTCCCTTTGAAAATCACTGCCGAAAGCTCAAAAATCGACTAAAAATGGTGAAGAATGGGCTAAAATTCACGAAGTGTGGATTATAAACCTTCTACCCAGGCATCTCGCACCTGCGGCCCCAAACTCGCACCTGTGGTCCAAAAGGTCACACCTGCGGAGTCCACTTATTCGCCCAGCTTCCGTACCTGCGGCCAGGCCTCGCACTTGCGGGCTCGCAGGTGCGGCTCTGACTTGCGCACCTGCGCTCTAGATCCAACCCACCTTTTTTCCCCATCCTTGAACCTCTCTCTCCACACATGCGAACATCGCACATGCGGCTCCCCATCCGCATGTGCGGAAAAACACCAGCAACTCAAAACACAAGAAAATAGCACCTCAAACTCAAGAATTCAATCCGTTAAATCACCCGAAACACAACCGAGGCCCTTGAGACCTCAACCAATGATACCAACCAGTCCTATACCACTATATGAACTTAGTCGAACTCTCGGAACACCCAAAACAACACCGAAACAACAAATTACGCTCGGATTCAAGCCTAAGAACTTCTAAACTTCCAAATTCCGCCAACTACGCCGAAACCGACCAAACCTCGTCCGAATAACCTCAAATTTTGCAAACACTACAAATGACACTATGAACCTACTCCAACTTCCGAAATTTCATTCTGACCCCAATACCTAATTTTCCATTGCCGACCAAAATCGCTAAATTTTTAACTTTCGCTAATTCAAGCCTTATTCTACCACAGACCTCCAAATTACATTCCGGACATGCTTCTAAGTCCAAAATCACTTAACGGAGCTAACCGAACCATAAAAATCCAATTCTGAGATCGTTTACTCATAAGTCAACATCCGGTTGAATTTTCCAACTTAATCTTCCTAATAAGAGACTAAGTGTTTCATTTCACTCCAAAGTCACTCCGGACCCGAACCAACCAACCCGATACCATACAATATAGATGAATAACACCTAAAGAAGCAGAAATAGGAGAAACGGGGTTGTAACTCTATGAACGACCGACCGAGTCGTTACAAATTTCCAATAATGTTGAAGGCATTTTCAAATTTTATCAATTTTTAATCTATGTGAAGGATCTGTATATGTTTAAAATTTGAAGATAGATTTGTATCTCTCCTTATTGTATTAACTCTTGTCTAGTAGACTCGATGAATAAGTATGATATTATTCTTTTTAAAGTTAAAGGGTAGATTTGTTTCTATTTGTGCCAGTGCAGAATTTTATTTAGTTGCTATAAAAAAAATTAAAAGAATTTGATACGTCACCAATTTTTCATAAAATTATGTTCTAAATTGTTATTATTACATGGTAAATTCAATTAAGTATATTATCCATTTACCTTTTTTAATATAAAATTTTAGATTTCAGTGTTACTGACGTGTAAATCATATCCAAGTATCAAATCAATTTAAATATTTTACTATAATTATTAATATATAGAAAAGACTACTTCTAGAAAATTAATTACTTTGTGAATAATTCTTAACATGTATGTGTATCAATATAAAACCATCGCAAAGTACATGCAGCAAATATCATCATTGAAACAAAAGAAAATCATCAACAATATGAATTTAAAATTTCATGTTTTGTCGCGTAGGACTCCAAAGTCGATATTCTTTGAAAGATGATTCACTTATGAAGCACTAGGTGAGTTATTTGCACTCTCCGGAGGGGCCTGTGACGCTCCATTTTGTGATTGCATTAACCGGCAGTTCATGCTAAAGACAAAGGAATTTAACCAAGCTTCAAACTTGGTTACATCTGCACTGAATTGGTAAATGGAATCCCACCTATCTATTTGTTTAGTTTCATTCAGTAGGTCAAATAAAAGTATTTAACTGATTTGCAGCTTTTTCTATTATTTCATACTCTTTAAGCATAGTGTTGCTTTGGTTTATATTGTTGCGTATATGTGCAACAATAGTTTTTTCACTTTCACTTAATTCTATACTAGGATTCATAGAGCGATCTAAGACTATATTAGCTGCCGGATGAAAAAAAAAAAGAAAATGATTTATTAGTTGGTGAAAAAAGAACTATACCGATATCGATACCACATTTTCTAACCAGTTTGCGTACTTTCTTATATAAGCCTGAACGAAGTTTTTAGAATGTTGTGTATCTGTCTTCTTTCCCTTCTATTTTTACCATAGGAATTTATTTTGTTCTCTTCAGTCTTCTTATCCTCAATTGCTGGAATAAAATAAAATCTATTGATCAATTGTTTTCGAGAAATGTAACTTACAGTATATATTTCTGGAATATAATATATTGTAAGTCATATTTCTTGAAAATAATTGATCAATAAATTTTATTTTATTCCAGTAATAGAGTATAAGGATACTGCAGGGTGCCAAAAAATTTATATGGTAAAAATAGAACGGAAAAGGAAAGATATGCTACATTCTCAAAACTTTGTTTAGGCTTATAGGTGAAAGTAAATAAACCGGTTAGAGAATTTTTTAATTTTCTTATGTTTATCCGACGATTAATGTTGTCTTCCCCGCTTTATGAATCCTAATATAGATATAAGTAAAAGCGGAAAACATAGTGTTGCACATACACACAATAATGTAAACCAAAACTACAATATGCTTGAAGAGAGAGAAATAATAGAAGAAGCTGCAATCAGTCAAATGCTTTACTTGACTAGTTGGATGAGACTGAACAAATAGGTTGGTGGATATTCATTGAACAATTCAATGCCAGATGATATAACCAAGTTTGAAGCTTGATTAAATTTCTCTCGTTGGAAATTGAGTTTTGATGACTAACAAACTTATACCTTAATAAGTCTAAGATATGGGTCTAATAGTACTTCTTGTATAGCACAGAGTCTTAGCAAGGGTAGGTTGACTTTCGCGCCAGATGAGGATGTATCTCAACTGTGCTGACATGGAAGGCAAAGATTCAAGAAAGTATTTATAGAACTAAATTTTATTTCTTTGGTAGATCGAAGAATTTTTTTTACTTTCTTTATTTCCTAGAGTTAGGAGATTTAGTTCGACATGGTGAACTCTCTTCTGTAACCTAGTCAGCTATTATGTATTCATATATATAGTACAAGTTTACTTTTTCAGAGGCTACGCACCTACATACAAAAAACTAAGAGATCCTTTAAATGGGCAGCAACTTTTGAAACAACAAGAGCAAGACTAATTGAAGAATCAAGTTCCAACAACTGATTCAAGTCCATTTTAGTTTGTTTTGATCTTGTAAAGTGATTGAGTTGTAATCAAACACATTTTGTTCTACGAGCGATTTGTAAGAACTATTGACTGACATTCCTTTTGTTCTACACTAAAAGATTAGTTTAGAATATATAGCTACAATCATCTGGGTTGCAGGCTATTTATATGACTAATTTTAGTATCTCAGGTTATAATGGATTTTTGTAACCTCAAACTGCTCGTTGTTTTTGCTCGATCAATTGGTCGCATTGGCGGAAAGACAGTGTTCGCATTTGCGAACTTCTCATTGCAAATGGGATGAAAGCAGAGATGTCATGGCGTCACAACTGCGATAGTTTCTTCGCATTTGTAGGGTTCGCACCAGGATGCAAATGCGATATCTGCAGCTGATCAAAACTTTACTTAGACGGGATTTTTGGTTCATTCTTCAAATTTACAAAACAAGAAACCCTAGAGGCGATTTTTCAAAGGACTTTTCTTCTCCAAATCATTGATAAGTGATTCTAAACTAGTTTCTTTCAATCTTTCACCATATTTCCTAACATGTCAACCTAAAATCTTGAGTTTTCATGGTGGAAATTGGGGTTTTCCGGTAGAATTAGGGATTTTTCTAAATTAGGGATTTAGACCTCAAATTGAGGTCGAATTCCAAAACAAATTACATAACCGAGCTCGGGGGTGAATGGGTAATCAGATTTTGGTCCGAACTTTGGAATTGGACCAAGCTAGCTCGGTGGTTGACTTTTGTTGACCTTTTCAATAATGGCCTAAATTGAATTCTTTGCAATCGTGGGTAGTTCCTAAGGCTTAGTTTGATAGTTGGTAAGTTATTGAGCTTTGAGTGGATACTTTTGGAGCGAAGTAAGTGTCGTGGTTAACCTTGACTCGAGGGAATAGGATTTGTTTGCCTAATTGCTACTTGTTTTGATGTTGGGGTACAACGTATATGTGAGGTGACAAGTTTTAAGTGTTTTTTGTCGGGTTATAGCATGCAGGTGGTCTTGTTCGATGTAGTTTATTACTTACTTTGATATGTTATACATGCTTAGACTAGTGACATGCTAAATTGATAGTTCATATTATGTTTACGGGCTTTTGGTGATAATTGAGTATTGAATCCAAAGTTGAGATCGTTATTGTGGAACCATTGTTGAGGTAAAGCTTGTTATTGTTGAATTCTATCTCCCTACTTTATATTTGTTAATTGTGATGCGGTAAGGGAGTGTTAAAGCACGAAGGGTGATGTCGTGCCATATTGTGAGTGTTAAAGCACGAAAGGTGTTGTCTTGCCATATTGTGAGTGTTAATTCATGAAGGGTGATGCCGTTCCATATTGAGAGTGTTAATGCACGAAGAGTGATGCTGTGCTATGTTATGAGAGCTAATGCACGGAGGGTGATGCGGTGCAGTATCTTTGATTTACATTGTGAGGTTGAGAGTAAAAGCACGAAGGGTGATGTTGTGCAATATTTTTGTTTCATTGTGAGGTTGAGAGTAAAATCATGAAGGGTGATGCCGTGAAACTTCTTTTATTGTGTTGAATTGAATTTATTTATAAGAGGCATATCGACTGTTATGGTTACCATATCTGTTTTAGCTTTTATATCTTGTTTCCCCCTTTAGCATGCTTCCCCTCCCAGTAGTACATGTTTTAGCTGTTATTGTTGTCTTTCTTGTACATATACTGTTATATGTACAAGTTTATTATGTGGGTGTCTTGTCTTAGCCTTGTCACTACTTCGTCGAGGTTAGGATCGACACTTACGAGTACATGGGGTCGGTTGTACTCATACTACACTATGCACTTCTTGTGCAGATTTTGGCACTGGCCCTAGCTGATCGTGAGGTTAGAAACTGGACTTGTTTGTCAGGAGACACAAGGTAGATCTGCTGGACTCCGCAAACCCTGGAGTCTCTTCCTAGTCTTATTATTTTACTGTTTCTTTTCTTCACAATAATGTATTTCCTTTTCAGACTCTATTTGTAGTAAATCATAGTTGCTCGTGAGTTGTGACTCCAGATCCTAAATGTATAAGATAGTATGGGTTTTATGTTATTCCGCAAATCTGTTTTAGTTTCTTTTGAGCTTAATTGATCTTGTTATTTAAATTGGCTAAAGTTT
The DNA here is from genome assembly GCA_005239525.1 of Nicotiana knightiana. Classification (NCBI taxonomy): domain Eukaryota; kingdom Viridiplantae; phylum Streptophyta; class Magnoliopsida; order Solanales; family Solanaceae; genus Nicotiana; species Nicotiana knightiana. The sequence continues at coordinate 57,425 of ML429916.1, forward strand.
GCATTAAAACCCTCCAACATTTGCTTGCCTAGAAAGTGAAATTTTAGGCGCAATCACGGTCTCGACGATGGGATTTCCTGGTCGTGCCAAGTTTGTATCAGAGCACTAGGTTACCCAGGTCTCACAATTCACGAGAAGGGTTAGTAGAGTCTGGAGGATCGGTACAGAGACTTCTGTACTTATCTTTCACAGGCTATGATGTTTAAGAACAAATTTCAGTTCTATTCTTCTCTTTTGTTCTCATAATGCTAATTGAACTCTTCTACTCTTATTCTCTCGCACATGGAGAGAACACGTACCGCATCTTGAATCAAGAAGCAGTCAGAACCCCCAGTGGCAGTTCCTATGAGGGTTCGAGGCTGAGGTCGTGCTAGAGGCCGAGGCAGGGGCAGGGCTCAGCCTAGAGCTTGAGCAGTAGCACCAGTAGTGGAGAGTCAGGTAGAGTTGGATTAGGAAATTTCAGCCCAGACTGTTCCTGTCGGGCCAGCTCGGGTCCGGAGGGGTTCATTTCCACCCAAGTGCTTGAGGACACTTTGGCCTGTTTGGTGGGCCTTACGGAGAGTGTAGCCCAGACTAGCGCATTTCCCATCGCACCAGCCATCTCTCAGGTTGGAAGAGGAGCACAGACTTCTGCTACTCACACTCTGAAGCATATGGCTCCCCATTATCAAACTCCAGCAGCTCAGCCAGTCGGAGTAGTAATTCATCCGGTTGTTGCGGCACAGGCCGGTGATGGGCCAGCTATGTCTTCTAAGGCTTTATGGAGATTGGAAAAGTTCACCAAGCTATTCCCATTTCACTTTAGTGGTGAACCTTCAGAGGACCCCCAGGAGTATCTTGACAGCTGTCATGAGGTGCTACGGAACATGGGTATAGTGGAGACCAACAGGGTCGATTTTGCTGCATTTCAGATGACCGGTTCCGCCAAGAAATGGTGGAGGTATTATTTGTTGACCAGACCATATGGGTCGCCTGCTCTTACCTGGGACCTATTCTCTCAGCTCTTTCTAGAGAAGTTCCTCCCTATCACATTGAGAGAGAAGTATCGTCGTCAATTAGAGCGTCTCCGGTAGGGCTGTATGACTTTTACATAGTATGAGACCCGTTTTATGGATTTATCCCATCATGCTCTTCTTCTACTTCCTACCAAGAGAGAGAGAGGGTGAGGAGTTTTATTGAGGGACTTGCTCAGCCTACCATATTGCAGATGGCTAAGGAGATTGGGAGTGAGATTTCTTTTCAACCGGCTGCCAATTTCGCTAGGCGAGTCGAGATGGTTCTTGCACAGGGAGGTCGGGGGTCTGACAAGAGACCTCGTCATTTCGGTGGGTTAAGCAGTGCATCATCTAGGAGTAGGGGTACTTTTTGTAGAGGCCATCATCCAGACCGTTTGGTTCAGCTTTCCAGACATCCCACGTTGCTCCAAGTGGCCGTGGCACTCATATGCCTTAATCTGATCAGCTAGCCTACAGTGCTCCACCAGCTCCTATTAGTGCACCTCCGATCTAGAGTTTCAGGGTGGTTACTCAGATCGAGAGGGTCAGTTTCAAGGCCAGCAGTCACAATAGCCGAGGTCCTGTTATACTTGTGGTGATCCGAGGCACATTGCTAGATTTTGCCCTCATGCATCGAGCAATTCACAACATCAGGGTTCTCGTGCCATGGTCCCGACACCAGGTGTTGCATCGCCCGTTCAGCCAACTAGAGGTAGGGGTTATGCAACCAGAAGTGGTAGTCATGCCATTAGTGGTGGAGGTCAGGCCGCTAGAGGTAGAGGTCAGCCAACCAGGGGCCGTCTTAGAGATATAATTTAGAGTGGTGGGGCCCAACCCCGATGCTATGTTTTTCCAGCCAGACCTCTGAGGCTGAGTCATCTGATGCCATTATCACATTTACTGTTTCAGTTTGCAGTAGAGATGCTTCAGTTCTATTTGATCCGGGTTCTACTTACTCCTATGTGTCATCCTATTTTGCTTCCATATTTGGTTGTTCCTCGTGATTCTTTGAGTGCCCTTCTGTATCTGTCCACACATGTGGGAGATACTATTGTTGTAGATCGCGTTTATCGTTCGTGCTTGGTCACCATTGGGAGTCTTGAGACTAGTGTAGATCTTCTACTTCTCGATATGGTTGATTTTGATGTTATCTTGGGTATGGATTGGATGTCACCTTATCACGTTATATTGGATTGTCACGCCAAGATAGTGACCTTAGCCTTGTTGGGGTTGCCTTGATTAGAGTGGAGAGGAACCCCTAGCCATTCTACCAGCAGGGTTATCTCTTTTATGGGGGCTCGACATATGGTCGAGAAGGGATGTCTAGCTTATTTGGCTTATGTCAGCAATTCTTGTGCGGAGGTTCCTTCCATGGATTCAGTACCGGCTTTTCGTGAGTTTCCAAGGGTGTTTCTTGCAGACCTACCGGGGATGCCACCCGATAGGGATATTGACATTTGTATTGATTTGGCTCCGGGCACTCAACCCATTTATATTCCGCCATACCGCATGGCCCCCGCCAGAATATTTGCTTGATAAAGGCTTCATTAGACCTAGTGTCTCACTCTAGGATGCACCTGTGTTGTTCGTGAAGAATAAGGATGGATGGATGAGGATGTGCATAGATTATCGACAGTTGAACAAAGTCACCATCAAGTACAAGTATCCATTGCCGAGGATTGATCACTTATTTGATTAGCTTCAGGGTGCCAAGGTGTTTTCCAAGATTGATTTGAGATCTGGCCACCATCCGTTGAGGATTAGGGCATCCAATGTCCCTAAGAAAACTTTTCGGACTCGGTACGGGCCTTAAGAGTTTCTAGTAATGTCCTTTGGGTTGACAAATGCCCAAACGACACTTATGGATTTGATGAACCGAGTGTTCAAGCCTTATTTGGACTCCTTTGTGATTGTGTTTATTGATGATATCTTGACCTACTCCCACAGTCGAGACGATCATGAGCATCATCTTAGGATTGTACTTCGGACTCTAAGAGACAGCCAATTATATGCTAAGTTTTCAAAGTGTGAGTTTTGTTTGGATTTTGTCGCTTTCTTGGGGCATGTTGTATCAGTAGAGGGCATATAGGTAGATCTTAAGAAAATTGAGGCAGTTCAGAACTGGCCTAGACCTACTTCAGGCATGGAGATCATGAGTTTCTTGGGTTTGGTGGGCTATTAGTGTTGGTTTGTGGAGGGGTTCTTATCTATAATAGCATTGTTGAACAGGTTGACCCAGAAGGGTGCCCCGTTTAGATGGTCAGACGAGTGTGAGGCGCGTTTTAAGAAGCTCAAGACAGATTTAACTACAGCACCAGTTTTGGTGTTTCCCACAGGTTCAGGATCTTACACGGTATATTATGATGTGTCCCATGTTGGGATCGAAGAAGTCTTGATGCAGGAGGGCAGGGTGATTGCATATGCGTCATTGCAGTTGAAGGTTCATGGGAAGAATTACTATGTTCATGGCTTAGAGTTGGCAGCCATTGTTCATGCGCTGAAGATTTTGAGGCAATATCTTTACGGCGTGTCGTGCGAGGTTTTCACGGATCATTAGAACCTTCAGTATTTGTTCCAGCAAAAGGATCTCAATTTGAGGTAAATGAGGTGGTTGGAACTATTGAAAGACTATGATATCACCATCTTGTATCATCCCGGGAAGGCCAATGTTTGTGGCTGATGCCTCGAGTAGAAAGGCATCGAGTATGGATAGCCTTGCATTCATTCCAGTCTTTGAGAGGCCGCTTGCATCAGATGTTCAGACTTTGGCCAACTAGTTTGTGAGGTTGGATATTTCAGAGCCCAGTTGTGTTCTAACTTGTATAATCGCTTCTTCTTTGTTTGAGCGCATCAGAGATCGATAGTATGACGACCTTCATTTGTTGGTACTTAGGGACACAATGTGGTACGGTGGTGCCAAGCAGGTTACCGTTGGGGATGAAGGAGTTTTGAGGATGTAGGGTGGTGTTTGTGAGCCTAATGCGGATGGACTTCGTGAGTTGATTCTGGAGGAGGCCCACAGTTCCTGGTATTTTATTAATCCGGGCGCCGCCAAGATGTATCAGGATTTGCAGCAACCTTATTGGTGGAAGAGAATGAAGAAGGACATAGTTGAATATATAGCCCTGTGTGTAAACTGTCACCAGTTCAAGTGTGAGCATCAGAGACCTGGTGGTTTGCTTCAGAGGTTAGAGATTCCTGAGTGGAATGGGAGTGTATCACTATGGAATTTGTTGTTGCAATCCCATAGACTCAGAGGAAGTTTGACGCAGTTTGGGTCATTGTGGATAGGCTGACCAAGTCAGGCATTTCATTCTTGTGGTAGTTACCTAATTTTCAGAGTGGTAGGCAGTGATTTATATCCGCGAGATTGTCTGTCTTCACGGTGTGCCCGTGTCTATCATTTCTGATCAAGGTACGCAGTTCACCTTGCAATTTTGGAGAACAGTACAGCATGAGTTGGGCATACGGGTTGAGTTGAGCACAATATTTCATCCTCATACGGACGGACAGTCCGAGCGCACAATTCAAATATTGGAGGATATACTCCGCGCATATGTTATAGACTTTGGTTGGTCATGGGATCAGCTCTTGCCACTTGTGGAGTTTGCTTACAGCAACAGCTATCAGTCGAGCATCCAGATGGCTCCCCATGAGGCATTATACGGTAGGCGGTGCCGATCGCCAGTTGGATGGTTCGAGCCGGGGGAGGCTCAGTTGTTGAATACAAATCTAGTACAAGATGCCTTGGAGAAGGTTAAGATTACTCCGGATCGACTTCGCACAACTCAGTCCAAGAAGAAGAGTTATGCCGACCATAGAGTTCGTGATGTTGCATTCATGGTCGGAGAGAGAGTGTTAATTTGGGTATCACCCATGAAGGGTATGATGAGGTTCGGAAAGAAGGGAAAGTTGATCCCTAGGTATATCAGACCTTTTGAGATTCTAGAGAGAGTGGGAGAGGTGGCTTACAGGCTTGCGTTGCCACCGGGGTTGTTAGCAGTTCATCCGGTGTTCCATGTGTCCATGCTCCGGAAGTATCTCGGCGATCCGTCCCATGTATTATATTTCATCTTTGTCCAGTTGGAAAAGGATTTGACTTACGAGGAGGAGCTAGTGGCTATTCTAGCCCGGCAGGTTCGTCAGTTGTGGTCGAAGATTTACCCTTAAGTTCCAGTGCAGTGGAGAGGTCAACCCATCGAGCCAGCTACTTGGGAGTCCGAGTCGGACATGTGGAGTAGAGATCCCTACCTTTTCACCAGTTAAGGTACTTTTCTATGTTCTTTCGAGGACAAACGGTTGTTTAGAGGTGGGGAATGTGATGACTCGATAAGTCATCTTATGGTTTAGAACCTAATTCTATGTTCCGAAGCCTTAAATAACTCATTTTAGCCTTCCTCGATTTTTGTGCACAATACGAGCATCTTTTCGGAAAGCTTTTATGTTAAAAACAGAGAAAAAAATGAAATTTTACCTTAAAATCCACTTGAGTTGACTTCAATGAACATGTTAAGCAAACAGACCTTGATTCGTGTTTTGACAGTCCCGGTAGATCCGTAACGTGATTTAGGATTTGGCGTGTGCCCGAAATCAAATTTGGAAGTCCCTTGCCCGAGTTATCACATTTTATAGAAATTTGATAGTCTAAGGCTTAATGAATTTTAAGTGTTTGACCGATGTTTCACTTTTGGATATCGGGTCCGTATTTTGGTTCTGAAGCCCGGTATAAGTCCAACAATACATTTATGACATGTCTGTCAAATATGGAGAGAAATGGAGTTAATTTGATGTGATTCAGACGCCCAGTTGTGAAAATAGAAGTTTTAAAGTTTTCTTGAAAATTTCATTTGATTTGGTGTTCAATTCGTACTTCTACGTTTTATTTTGGCGATTTGATCACACGAGCAAGTCCATATTATGTTTTTAGACTTGTGTGCATAGTTGGTTTAGAGTCCCGAGGGCTCGGTGAGTTTTGGATAGGCTACAGAGTGAAATTGGACTTCGGAAATGTTGCTGGTGTTTCAGTTCTGGTACATGCCTCTGATCTCGCATTTGCGAGATCAGGCTTCACATTTGCGACCTCAGATAGGTTCGCATTTGCGAGATACTCATCGCATTTGCGAAGAGTAGCTGGGCCATATGATGTTCGCACTTGAGGAAGGGGTCTTGTGGGGGCAGTGATCGCAAATGCGATCAAATGTTCGCATTGGCGGAAAGACATTGTTCTCATATTCGAACTTCTCATTGCAAATGCGATGAATGCAGAGATGTGATGGCTTCGAAATTGCTATAGTTTCTTCGCACTTGCGGGGTTCGCATTTGCGAACCCCAGGTCATAAACGCAACATCTGCAGCTGATCAAAACTTGACTTAGACAGGATTTTTTATTCATTATTCAAATTTTCAAAACAAGAAACCCTTGAGGCGATTTTACAGATGACTTTTCTTCCTCCAAATCATTGGTATGTGATTCTAAGCTAGTTTCTTTCAATCTTCACTACATTTCCTAAGATGTCAACCTAAAATCTTTTGTTTTCATGGTGGAAACTAGGGGGTTTTGGGTAGAATAGAGGATTTTTTAATAGGGGATTTGGATCTCAAATTAAGGTCGGATTCCAAAATAATTTACATAACCGGACTCAGGGGTGAATGGGTAATCGGGTTTTGGTCCGAACTTCAGCATTGGACCAAGCAAGCCTGGGGGTTGACTTTTATTGACTTTTCAATAAAGGCCTAAATTGAATTCTTTTCAATCATGGGTAGTTCCTAAGGCTTAATTTGAATCGTTTGGTTGGTAAATTGCTAGATTTTACTAGTTTAGAGGCTTGTTTGAGAGGCAAAGTTGTGATTAAGCTTTGAGTGAACCTTTTGGAGCGAGGTAAGTGTCGTGGTTAACCTTGATTCCAGGGAATATGATTCGTTTGCCTAATTGCTACTTGTTTTGATGTTGGGGTATAACGTATATGTGAGGTGACGAGTACTTATGCGTTATTTGTTGGGTTATAGCATGCAGGTGGGCTTGTTCCATGTAATTTATTACTTAGTTTGATCTGTTATCCATGCTTAGACTAGTGACTTGCTAAATTGATAGTTCTTATTGTGTTTACGGGATTTTGGTGATAATTGAACATTAAGTCCAAAGTTGAGATCATTATTGTGGAACCATTGTTGAGGTAAAACATGTTATTGTTGAATTCTATCTCCTTGCTTTATATTTGTTCATTATGATGTGGTAAGGGATAGTGTTAAAGATATAAAGGTGATGCGGTGCCATATCGTGAGTGTTAAAGCACAAAGCGTGATACGTGCCATATTGTGAGTGTTAAAGAACGAAGGGTGATGTTGTGCCATATTGTGAGTGTTAATGCATGAAGGGTGATGTCGTGCCATATTGGGAGTATTAATGAACGATGGGTGATGCGTGCTATGTTATGAGAGCTAATGCACGAAGGGTGATGTTGTGTCGTATCTTTGATTTTATTGTGAGGTTCAGAGTAAATGAACGAAGGGTGATGTCGTGCAATATTTTTTTTTCATTGTGAGGTTGAGACTAAAAGCATGAAGGAGTATGTGCAACTTATTTTATTGTGTTTAACTGATTTTAACGATTAGAGGCATATCGATTGTTCTGGTTACCATATACGTTGTAGCTTTTATATCTTGTTTCCCCCTTTAGCATGCTTTCCCTCCCAGTAGTACATGTTTTAGCTGTTATTGTTGGCTTTCTTGTACATGTATTGCTATTGGTACAGGTTTATTATGTGGGTGTCTTGTCTTAGCCTCGTCACTACTTCTTCGAGGTTAGGCTCGACACTTACGAGTACATGGGGTCGGTTGTACTCATACTACACTCTGCACTTCTTGTGCAGATTTTGGTACCGGCCCTAGCTGATCGTGAGGTTAGTAGCTGGACATGCTAGTCAGGAGACCCAAGGTAGACCTGCTGGCATCCGTAGACCCTGGTATCTCTTCCTAGTATTATTATTTTACTATTTATTTTCTTCAGAACAAGGTAATTCTTTTTGAGACTCTGTTTGTAGTAAATCACAGTAGTTTGTGAGTTGTGACTCCAGATCCTAAATGTATCAGATAATATGGGTTTTATGTTATTCTACAAATCATTTTTACTTTCTTTGAGCTTAATTGATCTTGTTATTGAAATTGGCTAAAGTTTGCATTAAAATTCTCTAACGCTTGCTTGCCTAACAAGTGAAATGTTAGGCGCCATCGGTCCCGATGGTGGGAATTCCGGGTCGTGACGTTCGTCTTCCCGATTGAGCGAATGCGTTCGCGGTAGAGCAGTTGGTGAAGTATCGTATTCATTCCCGAAGAAGAGTTTGGGTCCTGTGTTTGTTGAGCTTCGCGAACGCGAGGGCAGTGCCATGTTCGTGATGAGGGTCAAATTGGGAAATGTTCTTTTTAGATCGGGGTTTGGCTCATTTTCACTTCATTTCTTCCATGGTAGCTAATTTTGGAGCATTTTTGGAGTGCCATTCTCGTTATCTATTATGGGGTAAGTGATTTCTTCACTTTGTGAGTTAAATACATGGTTTATATATGGATTTAAACATGAAAATTAGTAGAAATTTGGGGTTTTGAAGAAAAACCTAGAATTGATAATTTTGGATTTTTGACCACGAATTTTGGCATGGAATTTGGAATAAATCATATATTTGAGTTCGTATTGTTATGGGTAATGATTATCTTCGAAAATTTTCGGAATCCGGGCAGGTGGGCCCGAGGGTGGCTTTATTGATTTTTCGAGTGGAGTTGGAAACTGTTATGAATTGATTGATTATGGGTATTAGAGTATATTTTGATTGGTTGCATTTTATTTGACTAGTTTTGGATCGACGGTCTTCAGTTTAAGGTGTTAGAGCAGTGTTGGGGCCGGTTTTTGAGCTTCAGAGCGAGGTAATTCTCCTGTCTAACTCTGTGAGAGGAAAACTACGTACACATGAGGTGACGATAGTCCGTATACATCATAATCCATGTTATTGTTCGGGTAAACTTAGGTTCACACCATGTTATAGTTGTACTATTTGAGAAATTCCTTGCCTATTAAATTCTTTTATGTCACATTGCGAGTTGATACAAGACGTGTGTGGAGCGATAGACTCGTTATTGTAGATATTCGACGGGCTTCGTGATTAACCGCGAAAATTTTACTCTTACGAATTTCTCCCGCATTATGCGTTCTCATCGAAAGATTAGGAGATCCTAGTGAACATTTAGTAAATCCTTAAGAGTTAACATTCGAGGACGAATGTTTCTAAAGAGGGGAAGGATGTTACATACCGTACCTTAATATTAGGATGTGTTGTAGTAAATCCACATGAGTTCGAAGGGATTATGTCTATTAGGAGGTTATAGAAGGTTTAAGACATTAGTATTGTGAGACCATGTAAGTTTACAACCTTGATACCGTTAGATATTATGTTAGTGTGGTATTTTCTTTTAAGTGAAGTGTTTTAGTAAAAGTTTTATAAGTACAATTTTGGATAGTTACCATTATTAGTATTTTCGGATATGATAAATTATACACATAGTATAAGAAAGTTTATGAGATTTTCTTTATTGTAAAGATAGAAATTTTTTTATAACAAGAAAAGAAGGTTATAATTTTTTTATCATTTAAGAATTAAACGTACGAGAACTTTTACACTTCATATGAGATTAGGAAAATTAGAAGTTAAGAAAATATATGTATTTTTACATGGATGTTTTAATTAAAATAATAGTGTATGTATTTATTTTATGCGGTACCATATGACAATAATAGTAAAGTATATTATAGTAAGGTATATAAAATGTCTTAAAAGTGAGTAGTATTTTAAGTAATTTGAGATAATTCTTAATTGTATGAATAATTAACTAATTATTAATTTAAGTAGATAAATATAAATATTGTTTGTCCACGTGGGACCATGGAAATTAAAGTAGAGTGTGACTAATTATTTGAAAGACACGGTGGTGCCATATGAAAAGGATGCATGGACACTTAAAACAGGGACATATGTGTTAGGCGCCTATAAACTACTTGAGATTTTGATACATTTACAACATATCTCTGATATTCCTCGTTCTCCTTTTTCTCAGAAATAAAAATTAAACTTCGTAGGCAATTTCATGGATTCTTGTTGAGTCCTTGTAAAGGTGTTCTTAAATTTCACGACCCTTTCAGACATTAGTTGTCTGTTGTTCATTTTGTGAGAAGAAAAATAGATTCAAAAACCATCACGAGGTATTTTGACAAGGCACACATATGCCAAAAAGAACAAAATTGATGCTTCTTCTTAAATCTTAGTATTTTGAATTGGTTAGTGAGAGTCTTATTGAGTATTTCCTTTTTCCAGTCAAGAGAGCAGAGAGTCTATATATACAGTATTACATAATTTTCATTACCATAGAGCTATAATCGATGGGCAGGCTCCTATTGAGCAACCTCTGATCAAATGGTAAGTTATATACCGAGCCTACTGTGGCCGAGCTCCTATGAGCGAGCCTAGTTGGTCGAGATACAAATCCTAGTATGGCCGAGAGCCTATGAGCGAGCCCACTACGACAGAGCATTTTTTATATATATGTATATACCGAACCTTATAGGGCCGGGAAACTATTTTACTTACTATATTGAGAGTTGAGTCAGTATCAGCAGGTGAGCATATCTTCAGATTATCTTTGACTTCCAGTTACTTTTGTTTACTATATTATCAGTTCAGTTTCAGCTTTCAGTATATTTCCTTACATACTTAGTACATTATTCTTTCTGACGTCTTTTTGTTGAGGATGATGCATTCATGTCTGCAGGTATAGATAATCAGATTGACGAGCCCTCATAGTAGACGAGGTTTGCATTCAGCGAAGGATTGGTAAGACTCTACCTCATTCGGAGTGCAGTCGAGTCTATGAATCATTGTGTCATTGTTTTGCTATAGACGTATGGGTAAGCCAATGCCTTGTCCTGTTTGATGTTAAATAATCTTAGAGGTTTTGTAGACAGAGGTTCAGTTTGTACAAGATGTCAGAGGCCTTGACGACCCATATATATTCATGTTTTAAGAACGATTGTTTATTGATATAGTGTTGCCCACTTACAGTTGTACATTGTGAGTCGTGGCCATGTGGGCCCATGATAGTTACAAAAAGGAATGAGTCCAGCTAAGTCGACCTATGTATGTTCTAGTTTTGGTCGAACGATCATGAGTTACAGAGTGGTTCGCTCGGGCCAGCAAGGCACCGGGTGCCAACCACGCCCCCCAGGTTCGGGGCGTGACAAAGTGGTATCAGAGCGGGTCGTGTCGTAGGGAGTCTACAAAGCCGTGCCTAGTAGAGTCTCACTTATGGGTGTGTTGCGCACCACATTTATAAGTGAGAGGCTATAGGGTATTTAGGAAATGTTATCCTTCTTTTGTTTCCATATCGTGCCGTAGAGCTAAGTCATAAGAATTCAGTATAAAGTTTCCACTGAATTTTGTATGCACTAGAGGTGCTATCACAATAGAGCTTTAAGGCGTAGATGTAATTTCCACCTATGTGGAAGAGAGGTTATGAAAGCGGAAAAAGATATGATGCAAGATTGAAAGGTAAGTAAGTTAAAGGTGAAGAAGATACGAGATACTCAAGTACAAAAGGCTATAAATAGTCGAGACTTCAGATATAGTTTGGGTTTTAGTTTAATTTACAGAGGAGACCCTAATGAACATTTAGTAAATCCTTAAGAGTTAACATTCGAGGACGAATGTTTCTAAATAGGGGAAGGATGTTACATCCCATTCCTTAAGATTAGGATGTGCCGTAGTAAATCCACATGAGTCCAAAGGGATTATGTTTATTAGGAGGTTATAGAAGGTTTAAGACATTATTATTGTGAGACCACCCTATAAGTTTACAACCTTGATACCATTAGATATTATGTTAGTGTGGTATTTTCTTTTAAGTGAAGTGTTTTAGTAAAAGTTTTATAAGTATAATTTTTCATAGTTACCATTATTACTATTTTCGGATATGATAAATTATACACATAGTATAAGAAAGTTTATGAGATTTTCTTTATTGTAAAGATAGAAATTTTTTTCTCACAAGAAAAGACAGTTATCTTTTTTTACCATTTTAAGAATTAAAGGTATGACAATTTTTACTCTTTATATGAGATTAGGAAAATTAGAAGTTGAAAAAATATATGTATTTTTACATGGATGTTTTAATTAAAATAATAGTGTATGTATTTATTTTATGTGGTACCATATGACCATGATTGTAAAGTATATAATAGTAAGGTAGATAAAGTGTCTTAATAATGAGTAGTTTAAGTAATTTGATATAATTCTTAATTGTATGAATAATAAACTAATTATTAATTTAAGCAGATAAGTATAAATATTTTTTCTCCACGTGGAACCATGGAAATTAAAGTAGAGTGTGACTAATTATTTGAAGGACACAGTGGTGTCATATGATAAGGATGCATGGACACTTAAAACAGGAACATATGTGTTACGCGCCTATAAACTACTTGAGATTTTGATACATTTACAACATATCTCTGTTATTCCTCGTTCTCCTTTTTCTAAGAAATAAAAAGTAAACTTCGTAGGCTATTTAATGGATTCTTGTTGAGTCCTTGTAAAGGTGTGCTTAAAATTCACGACCCTTTCAGACATTAGTTGTCTGTTGTTCATTTTGTGAGAAGAAAAATAGATACAAACACCATCACGAGGTATTTTGACAAGGCAGACATATGTCAAAAAGAACAAAAATGATGCTTCTATTGCTTTTTACTTACTACACATTATTGTTTGGGCTCACTCTACCAATAGTGAAGTAAGGTGGAAGAAGGCTAGTTTTGGCCTATAAGATTGAGGCGTGGAGGAGATTATTCATGGATACAAGTAGAAAGTTTGTCTTAAAGGTATGTTAAGATTATCCCTTATTTCTTTTGGCATGATCCAAATGATACAAAAGAAATGAGCAAACTCACAGCTTTCATAAAAGACTCTATTCATAGAAATACTAGGGGTCTCTATGTTTTTGATTCCCCATGTGACATATTACAGAGATGTTATCAATGCATACTAGGGGCCTCTATATTTAAATTTTATATATGTATGTCATCCAATTATAGTGTATTACTGGTTGGTTTTGTATTATTTCTGTCATGAGTTACAACATTGGTCAACAAATTTCATCAGAAGGTTTTAACTACATTCATATGTATTTTGGACAAGCTGGCCATTCTTCTTAAATCTTATATTTTGAATTGGTTAGTGAGAGTCTTATTGAATATTTCCTTTTTCCAGTCAAGAGAGCAGAGAGTCTATATATATAGTAGTACAATATTTTCATTACCATCGAGCTATAATCGATGGGCAGGCCCCTATTGGTCAACCTCTGATAAGATGATAAGTTATATACCGAGCCTATTGTGGCCGAGCGCCTATGAGCGAGCCCAGTTGGTTGAGATACAGAGCCTAGTATGGCCGAGCGCCTCTAAGCGAGCGTACTACAGTAGAGTAGTTATGTATATATATATATATACCAAGCCTTATAGGGCCGGGCAACTATTTTACTTACTATATTGAGAGAGTTGAGTCAGTATCAGTAGGTGAGCATATCTTCATATTATCTTTGACTTCCTAGTTAATTTCAGTTATTATATTATCAGTTCAGTTTCAACTTTCAGTATATTGCCTTACATACTCAGTACATTATTCGTACTGACGTCCTTTTGTTGGGGACGCTGCATTCATGGCTGCAAGTATAGATAATCTGATTGACGAGCCCTCATAGTAGATGAGGTTTGTATTCAGCGAAGGATCGGTAAGACTCCACCTCATTCAGAGTGCAGCCGAGTCTATGAATGTCAGCTTTTTGCTATATACATATGGGTAAGCCGGTGCCTTGTCCCGTTTGGTGTTAAATAAGATTAGAGTTTTTGTAGAAAGAGGTTCAGTTTGTACAGTATGTCGGAGGCTTTGAGAACCCATATATAGTCATGTTTTAATAAAGATAGTTTATTGATACAGTGATGCCCACTTACAGTTGTACATTATGAGTCGTGGCCATGTGGTCCCATGATAGTTACAAAAAGAATGAATCCAGCTAACTCGACCTATGTATGTTTTAGTTTTGGTCGAACGATCATGAGTTACAGAGTGGTTCGCTCGGGCCAGCACGGCACTGGGTGCCATCCACGTCTCCCCAGGTTCGGTGCGTGACATATATCTCCTGCTTTTTTCATTATATACCTGTGGATCTGACCTGACCTCGTCACTACTCGACTAAGGTTAGGCTTGACACTTACTGGGTACCATTTTGATGTACTCATGCTACTTTTCTGCACATGTTTTGTGTGCAGATCCAGGTGCGCATTATCATCCACATTATCAGTAAGTAGAGACATTTTGGAGACTTCAAGGTATATCTGCCATGTTTGCAAACCTCGGAGTCCCCCTCTATTCTCCACTATGTCAAATGCCTTTTGTATTTCTTTTTTATTAGAATCTGGTGTATAGTGATACTATTTTCCTTCTGTAGCTTGTGACTTACGATGTTTAGAGTTTGGGGAAGACTGTGAATTTCTAGCGTATTAGTTATGTTACATGTCGAGCGACATTGTTACCAGCTATTCAGTTATCTACTGTAGTTAGTTGTTATGTTTTACTTTCATTATTGTTATTTCCGCAAATTGTTAGGATTACCTAGTCGTAGAGACTAGGTGCACCGAGGACATCCACACGGTGCAGACAGAGCACCTGCACGAGTTGCTACAGAAGAGCCCCCAGTAGCTTCAACACCTTAGCTTAGGCTGGATTGATTGCACTTGCTCATGCCACATCTGATGCCGGGGGAGGGGCATAGAATCTCGTAGCCCGTACCCAGAACAACGGGTTCAGTTCGGCCAGGTTCCAAATATTACACCGATGGAGCTGGTAGCTCTAGTCCGAACCGAGTCTAGTGTAGCAGTTTCTGAGGCGGACCAACTCAGAATTGTAAGGTAAAAGAAGTATCAACCTCCTACCTTCAGTGGATTGGCGACAGATGATGCCTAGAGTTTTCTACAAGAGTGTCACCGTGCTCTCCGTACCATGGGTGTAGCGGAATTGAGTGGGTTTCTTTTACTACAATCCAGCTTAGAGGAGCAGCCTATCAATGGTGGCGTGCTTATGAGTTGAGTAGTCCAACTAAGGAAACTTCACTTACATGGACTCAGTTCTTGCACATGTTTTGACAGAGTATGTAACTCAGAGTCTCAATGACGCATGGCGAGTGGAGTTTGAGCAACTGCGCCAGGGTGCTATGACTGTGTCTAAGTATGCAGTCCGCTTCAGTGATTTGGACCGACATGCACTGGCCTTGGTTGCCACAGTTCGAGAGAGGGTTCCTCGATTCATAGAGGGACTCCACCCTAGTATCAGGATTATCATGGCTCGAGAGTTGGAGATGGATATTTCTTACCAATAGGTTGTGAGTATTTCTAGGAGATTTGAGTGTATACTCGCTCGGGATAGATAGGAGAGGGAGGCCAAGATGTCTCGAGAGTCTGGCACTTATAATGGTACTCGTGCCCCAGCTGTAGTTCTCCATGGTAGGGGTTCTATGAGTCTCCTTGTTCATTTAGATCTTCCAGCCGCTAGAGGTATTCGGGCCCCTTCTAGGCCTTAAGAGCCTTATATGCACCGCCAATATCTAGTGTACCTCCTGCACGGGGTGCTTTAAGCGGCTAGTCCAGCAGACCTGGCTTGAGCCAGTCACAGTAGCCACGCCATCTGAGAGCTTGTTTTGAGTGTGCAAACACACTCGCCATATGGTGAGGGATTGGCCGGACATAGGAGGGGTGCACCTCCACAGACTTCTCAGGCAACCGCGTACTCCACCAGGTTCTCAGGCTATGATTCTAGTACCAGCTACTGCCCCACCTTCTCAGCCAACTCGAGGTGGAGGTCGAGGAGGTAGAGGTTGCCCTAGAGATGGAGGCCAATACATATATTATGCTCTTCCTGCTCGTACAGAGGTCGTTGCTTTCGACTCTACCATTACAGGTATTGTTCCCGTTTGTCATAGAGATGCGTCGATCTTCTTTGATATAGGCTCTACTTATTCCTATGTGTCCTCTGATTTTTCCCCGTATTTGGGCGTAACTCGAGATTCTTTGAGTTCCCCTATTTATGTGTCTACTCCTGTGGGAGATTCTCTTTTTATGGACCGCGAGTATCGGTCGTGTTTGGTCGCTCTTAGTGGTTTTGAGACTAGAGCTATTTATTATTACTCAGTATGGTAGAATTTGATGTTATCTTGGGCATGGACTAGTTGTCATCCCATTATGTTATTCTTTATTGTCATGCTAGGACCATGACGCTGGCTATGCCAGTATTACTGCGATTAGAGTGGAGAGGTACCTTATTGTATATTCCCAGAATAGTTATTTCATTTATTAAAGCTCAACGAATGGTTGAGAAGGGGTGTGACATATTTACCTTATGTGAGAGATGTTAGTATTGATACCACTACAGTTTAGTCAGTTCTAATAGTGAGGGGCTTTCCAGATATGTTTCCAGCTGATCTTTCGGGCATGCCGCCCGATAGAGATATTGATTTTGGCATTGATTTGTTGTCGGGTACTCGACCCATCTCTATTCCTCCATATAGTATGGCTCTCCCGAGTTGAATGAGTTGAAGGAGCAGTTATAGGAGTTTCTTGATAAGGGATTCATTCGGCCCATTATGTCACCTTGGGGGTGCTCCGGTCTTATTTGTGAAGAAAAATGATGGTTCTATGCGTATGTGCATTAATTATCACCAGCTAAACATAGTTACTGTGAAGAACATGTGTCCATTGCCTCGTACTGATGACTTATTTGATCAATTACAGGGTGCCAGGGTGTTTTCCAAGATTGACTTACGTTCAGGCTATCATCAATTGAACATTCGGGAGCCAGATATCTCCAAGACTGCTTTAAGGGCTCGGTATGGTCACTACGAGTTCCTTGTGATGTATTTTAGGCTGACCAATGCCCCAGCAACATTTATGCACTTGATCCACAGTGTGTTACGACCCTATCTTAACTCATTCATCATTATTTTTATTGACGACATTCTGGTGTACTCTCAGACTCGGGAGGGTCATGAGCAGCACCTGAGGACTATGCTTCAGACCTTGAAGAAAAGAAGTTATATGCAAAATTTTCGAAGTGTGAGTTTTGACAAGACTCATGGGCATTCTTGGGTCATGTAGTATCCAGTGATGGTATCAAGGTGGATCCAAAGAAGGTGGAAGCAGTGCAGAGTTGGCCTAGACCGTCCTCAGCTACAGAGATCTGGAGTTTTCTTGGTTTGGAGGGGTATTACTGTCGATTTGTAGAGGGTTTATCATCTATTGCAGCACCTATGACCAGGGTGACCCAGAAGGGTGCTCTATTCAGGTGGACAGAGGAGTGTGAGGAGAGCATTCTGAAGCTCAAGACAGATTTGACTACAACCCCGATATTGGTATTGCCTACAAGTTCGGGGTCTAATAAAGTATATTATGATACGTCGCGAATTGATCTCAGTGTGGTTTTGATGAAGGACGGTAGGGTGATTGTCTACGCGTCCAGACAACTGAAGGTGCATGAAAATAACTATCTTGTCCACGACCTTGAGTTAGCATCTATTTTTCATGCCTTTAAGATGTGGTGGCACTATTAGTACGGTGTCCTTTGTGATATTTTCATAGATCACCGGAGTTTGCTGCATCTGTTCAAGCAGAAGGATCTTAACTTGCATCAGCAGAGGTGGTTGGAGCTGCTTAAGGACTATGATATCACCATTTTGTACCACCCCGGGAAGGCCAACATGGTGGCCGATGCTTTGAGTCGACGGACGGAGAGTTTGGGGAGCTTATCATATCTACCATCATTAGAGATGCATATGGCGTTAGATTTTCAGTCCTTAGCCAGCCACTTTGTGAGATTGCGTATTCCTGAGCCGATTCGAGTTTTGGCTTGTGTGGTGTCTCAGTCTTCTCTTTATGATCGTATCAGGGAACGTCAATATGATGGACCCCATATGCTTGTCCTTAAGGACACGGTCCAACACGGTGATGCTAAGAAGGTCACTATTGGGGATGATGGTGCATTAAGGATGCAGGGCAAGCTATGTGTGCTCAATGTAGATAATTTGCGTGAGTTGATTCTCCAGGAGGCTCACAGTTTGCGGTATTCCATTCATCCGGGTGCCACGAAGATGTATCAGGACTTGAGGCAGCATTACTGGCGGAGGAGAATAAACAAGGAAAACTAACAATGAGATAGAGTACAAAGTTGTTATTGCATGATTAGAACTTGCACGAGAGCTCTCAATCGAGAAAATCATGATCAAAAGCGATTCCCAACTGGTGATAAATCAAATGCAGGGGACATACATCGCTCGAGAGACTCGGATTCTACAATATTTGGAAAAGGCACGAGAGCTCGTAAGACAATTCAAAACATGGAAGGTAGTACAGATACCTAGAGAGGAAAATGCTAAAGCGGATGCATTAGCTAACCTCGCAGCAGTAACGGAAGTAACAAACAAGGACAATGCAATCGTCGTTCATCTATTCCATTAAGCTATCGCCCAGGATAAAAATGAGGTAACTTTCAATAATTTAACTTGGGATTGGAGAAACGAAATCCTAATTTTTTTGCAGAATGGCACCGTACCTGAAGACAAGAAAATAGCTCAAGCACTTCGCCACAAAGCTGCACGGTACTGCCTAATTCGTAACTCATTATATCGCAAGATATTCGGGGGGCCCCTAGCAAAATGCCTCGGACCTAACCAAATGGAGTTTGTGATGAAAGAAGTCCACGAAGGACACTGTGGAAATCACTCAGGGGCGAGATCCTTAGTGAAAACCCTAATCAGAGCTTGATACTATTGGCCTAAGATGGAAGAAGAGGCTGAGAACTTCGTATCCAAATGCGACATGTGCCAAAGGTTTGCCAATAACATGTTTCGACCAGCGGAATTATTGCATCCAATAATATCCCCATGGCCTTTCATGAAATTGGGTATGGACATAGTAGGACCTCTTCCCGCAGCTAAAAGACATGTACGTTTTTTTCTCATGCTAACCGACTATTTTACAAAATGGGTAGAGACAGAAGCGTTCAAACAAGTGCGAGAAAAGGAAGTTGAAATCTTCTTATGGAGAAACATAATATGCTACTTTGGGATACCAAAGGAGATCGTGTGCGATTATGGCTCACAATTCATAGGCTCGCAAATCACAGAATTCTTCAAAAGTTGGCAAATCAAACGGATCACTTCAATGCCATACCACCCCTTGGATAATGGTCAAGCTGAGTAAACGAATAAGATCATCATCAACAATCTAAAGAAGCGGTTGGATAAAGCAAAAGGAAACTGGCCTGATGAGTTACTAGCGGTACTATGGGCATACAGAACAATTTCGAAAACAGCCACGGGAGAAACTCTGTTCTCACTTGTCTATGGCTCAGAAGTCTTAATACCTGTGGAGATTGGCAAACCAAGCATAAGGTTCACAACAGCCATGAAGGAAGAAAACAACGAAGAATTGAGGACAAATCTGGATCTGCTCGAACCACGGAGAGAAGCAACACTGTTACGGATGGCAGCTCAAAAACAAATCATAGAGCGTTATTACAACTGTAAAGCTCATATCAGGTACTTCAAGATTGGGGACTTCGTCCTCAAAAAAGTTTTTCAATCAACGAAAGAAGTAGGCGCATGAAAGCTAAATCCAAACTGGGAAGGACCCTACTATCACGCCCCAAAATCGAGAGACGCGACCGTCACTCAACCGGTTGACCCCACTCAAGCGAACCTGATTTTCTTTTCCTATCCCACGCGTTACCCCGTGATTTCAGTATACATCATTCAAGTAAAATAGCCATTTATAACTTAAGCATAAACTTTCAACTTGAATTCACTTCTACTTTTTATCATTACTAACACATGATACCAAATACTTACAAAATACATACAACATTAACAATATCAACCCCAATTCCAAACCGTATGCTTACTACCCAAAATACATATATATTTTCCCCACATTGTGTCTACGGAGCCTCAACAAGTACAAAATATTTATATACTACTTGCTGGCAACAAGGCCCCCGCTATACCTTACACTACACCATAAACTCAAATTAAGGTGACATAAGCCACACGTGGCCTCGGGAGGAAGTGGGGCTCACCAGAACAGCTGACGGAAAGGAGATGAGGCACTACTGACGGTGGGCTGAATTACCTGCTGTAGAACCACCTATATTTGTATAAGAAAATGTAGCGCCCCTGGTAAAAGGGACGTTAGTACTGTGGAATAGTACTAGTATGTATGAAAAAACTTTATCCCAAGTATAATCAAACAATACACAATTAAGAAACAATAATAGAACCAATCAATCAACGCACGTGGAAAAGAAAAATCAAATCATCAAGTTTCACAATCTCTCCTTTTCCCCTTTCAACATTACCATATTCAGGAGTTTCCCTGATTTTTCATTTCGATGGTGATAACGTTCACATTCCGTCCTTATTACCTCGGCCACCCTTATTCCCTCGGCCACCCTTATTACCTCATATCTCATCAAGTTTCATAGATTTTCATTTCAATGGTGATAATGATCACATTCCGTCCTTATTACCTCGGCCTCCCTTATTCCCTCGGCCACCCTTATTACCTCACATCTTATTATCCTTATTAGTTCGCGTTGTGTCGCGCAACCCGATCCCACCTGACAATCATATTCTATAACAATTAACCACAAACAATCAATCACAAGAATCAACAATTCAAGGAACACAAGTTTATATCAACAATTTATTTATTTGGGCCCAAGCCACCATAGTTCTTACCAAGCAGTAATTCATGTACACGGTGTTGCCATAATCGTTCAACTCATTTACATCGTTTTACAATACCCTTTTTCTATTACTTTCCACGCACGAATTTTAGCCATTATATACATTCCCACACTTGGGCACATCAACAAGCTTTCATTCATTAACACATACTTTCATATCGATACTCTCGAGCATTTACGAGCTTTGCACATAATAAGACAAGCACATCAATACACCTTTCACAACCTCATATAGCATGGTAATTTGAAAATAAACTAGGACAATCAGAGAGTAGAATCTTAAGTCTCAACACATTTGAAAAATCAATTCACATATTATCAACAAGGTACACATGTCGTATGCTCGGACCCAACAAGGGGATTCTACAAAGGTTAAAGTTAGCCATACATACTTGGGGTCGAAATGCCGTTCTAACTTTTACTTTCAAATCACCGGGCTGACTAACAACTTCAATCTAATTCACAATGTGGCACATTTAAACTTAGAATTAGGAATCATGAACATGTCTTAAACTCATTTGATATTTCTATCAAACACTAGGTGTTCTTTTAGATTAAATAACCCCTTTTTAGTGAAAGGATACTCCAACCTATTTTCCTTTACTAGATTATGATAAATTGGGTACATGCATGCAAGATTCTTAACCCCATCTCTATGAACTATCCTACCCAGGTCTGATTTTAACAAAAATCTGGAAATTAAGGTTAATGAGGTAGAAGCTTACCTCTTAGAGTGAAGAAATTTGTGTCCTACTTGATTAGTTCCAAGCTTGAGTGATGAAGGAAGACCAATTTGATGAAGTTGGGACTTTCTCTCTCTAGAACCCACTCTTTACTCTCTCTAATATATCAGACAATGGTTAAAATTGAAAGGGAGGGTGTTTTAATGAACTGGGGTCAGGTTTTAAAAAAAATTAGAAAAATAGGGCCCGACACAAGAATGCGGTCAGGAATGCGATCGCATTCCTGACATGTGGTCCGCATAATGGCCCTCGAGATGGGCCAAAATTCAAAACACACTGCCCAGGTATGCGACCATTGTGCGGTCCGCATACCCGTTATTCGATTGCATAATGCATCGCATAACTTCCCTCCCAAAATCAAAGGCAACAATGCAACAGATATGTGGTCCGCAGAACTTAAATGCGATCGCACATTGGACCGCATAGTTGACCTTAAATGGGTCAGTGATCTGCCCGTGTATGCGACCATTATGCGGTCTGCGTACACGTTATGCAATCACATAGTGAGTCGCATAACACGTACTTTCTGGAAAATTTTATTCTTTAAGTCTCGGGTTACTTTTTACTCAGTTTAGGTCCGTTTTAAAAATTTCCACAATAAAAACAACTCGGGGACTCATTCGGGCATTATTTTAAAACGAGAAAAATTTACGGTTCTTTACATCCTCCCCTCCTTAAAAATCATTCATACTCGAATGAGGGTTTCGGAAATTTATTTAGTTTTGAAAGCATGACATGCAACTTTCAGATTTTCACTAACTCCAATATCTCAGAAAAATTTTGCCAAAGTTCCTTTTGTAATTAGACCTATCTACCTGTCAGAGAGCCCCCGAAACACATTTCCAAGCACCATTACACAATTTTAATCACCCAATAACTCACACACTACGTTGTTATCTCAACAATTTACAAATATTCAATCATTTTGTCAACTACACATAGTTCTTTCTTCTTATACCACAAATTTTCACACGATTCATATTTTTGCACATAACTTGGTCGTTTTAATGAGTCTCATACAACCCAATCACCTCAATATACTATATTCATTTCAATTAATCATTACCAACCTACACTACTATTAATCACTTGCCTAACACATACGTTCCACAAAACTTTCATTTGCCTCAAGGGATGCACACTACCTAAATAGAATTGTGAATTCAGTTTTAGCACACATTGGAAAATTACAACAATAAGGCAATTGGGGGAAGATGGGGTGCTTTTGCACAAAACCGAACATAAAATATAATTTGCTTAGAGATGATAGTTCTGACGAACACTACTAGACTTATTCAAACAAATGGGGATATTTTTCTTTCATCTCATTTTCCGCTTCCCACGTGGCTTCCTCAATGTGCTGACTTCGCCACAATACTTTAACTGAAGCAATTTCTTTGTTCCTCAATCTACGGACGTGTCTATCAAGAATAGAAATCGGAACCTCTTCGTACGATAATTCTTCATTAACCTCAATAGTCTCAACTGGCACGATGGCTGATGGATCTCCAACCACTTTCTTCAACATGG
This sequence comes from Nicotiana knightiana, assembly GCA_005239525.1. Classification (NCBI taxonomy): domain Eukaryota; kingdom Viridiplantae; phylum Streptophyta; class Magnoliopsida; order Solanales; family Solanaceae; genus Nicotiana; species Nicotiana knightiana. Next base: position 80,570 of record ML429916.1, read on the forward strand.
ACACGTGGAACACCGGGTGCACAAATGACATTTCAGGGGGTAATTCCAACCTATAAGCCACTTGACCTACCCTTTGAGCAATCCGATATGGCCCGGCATAACTTGGGCTCAATTTTTCTTTCTTCCCAAAACACATTACTCCCTTCATGGGAGATACCTTGAAGAATACCCAATCATCTTCTTGGAATTTCAATTTTCTTCGACGAACGTCCGCATAGGATTTTTGACGGCTCTGAATTGTTTTCATCCTCTCCCGAATGACTCTGACTTTTTCCAATGCCTGGTGCACATGATCTAGCCCTAACAATTCTACCTCACCAACCTCGAACCACCCACTCGGAGATCTACACCTCCTTCCGTACAATGCCTTAAATGGGGCCATTTGAATACTAGCGTGACAGTTGTTATTGTAAGCAAATTCGATAAACGGTAAATGATCATCCCAACTACCCTTGAAGTCCAACACATAAGCCCGTAACATATCTTCAAGCGTCTGAATAGTGCGTGCTGCCTGACCATCAGTCTGCGGATGGAAAGTTGTGCTGAGATTTACCTGAGTACCCAAAACTTGCTGAAATTTCCTCCAAAAATTAGCCGTGAATTGAGCTCCTCGGTATGAGATAATAGAAACTGGAGTACCATGAAGCCTGCATATTTCCTTGGTATACAACTGAGCGTAATGTTCTGCAGTATCGGTGGACTTGACCGGCAAGAAGTGAGCTGATTTTGTGAGTCGATCCACTATCACCCAAATCGAGTCGAACTTGTGCTGAGTGCGAGGTAACCCTACCAATAAATCCATGTTGATCATTTCCCATTTCCACATTGGAATTTCCATAAGCTGAGTTAACCCACTAGGCCTCTGATGCTCGGCCTTCACCTACTGACAATTCGAACATTTAGATACAAAGTCTGCCACACCTCGTTTCATACCGCTCCACCAATAAACTTCCCGGAGATCTTGATACATTATCGTAGAACCTGGGTGCACGGAATACCTGGAAGTGTGAGCTTCCGTCATCACCCTCTCCCGAAGATTATCCATATAAGGAACACATAGCTTTCCCTGGCACCGCAAAACACCACATCGCTTCCGAGTGAAAATGCCGAAATCGTGCTATTCAAAACTGCCTCCATCAACTGCGCCAATGCTGGATCAATAAACTGCTTCTCCTTGACTTCCGCTACAAGTGATGATTCTGCCCCATTATGCACCATGACTTTCCCCTCATCTGAGGTCGAGAGACAGACCCCAGACTAGCCAATTGACAAACCTCCTGAGCCAACGACCTCTGATCTTCCTCTAAATAAGCCAAACTACCCATAGACTTCCGACTGAGAGCGTCGACCACTACATTTTCTTTCCTTGGATGGTACAGAATGTTCATATCATAATCCTTAAGCAATTCTAACCATCGCCGCTGTCTTAAATTCAACTCCTTCTGCTTGAACAAATATTGGAGACTCTTGTGGTCTGAGAACACGTCCACATGGACCCTATACAAATAATGCCGCCAGATTTTTAATGCAAACACAACTTTCGCGAGTTCTAATTCATGCGTCGGATAATTCTTCTCGTGATTCTTGAGTTTCCTGGAAGCATAGGCTATAACATTCCCGTGTTTCATCAACACACATCCGAAACCAACCCTTGAACATCGCAATAAACCACAAATCCCTCTGTGCCTTCTTGTAAAGTTAACACCGGTGTTGAAGTCAATCTTGATTTCAATTCCTGAAAGCTCTTCTCACAAGCGTCGGAACATTGGAACTTAGTTGCCTTCTGCGTCAATTTAGTCAATGAGGAGGCGAGGGTAGAGAACCCTTCCACAAACCTCCGATAATACCCGGCTAGACCCAAGAAAATTGCGAATCTCTGTCGGGGTCGTTGGTCTAGGCCAATCCTTCACCGCTGTGATCTTATGGGGATCAACCTTAATCCTTTCTCTGGAAACAACATGACCCAAAAAATGTGACTGACTCCAGCAAAAATTCACATTTTGGAAACTTGGCATACAATTGGTGCTGATGAAGAGTCTGCAGAACTGCCCTGAGGTGATCAGCATGATCCTCCTGACTCCGCGAGTAGACAAGGATGTCATCAATAAAAACAATCACAAAGGATTCAATAAATGATTTGAAAACCTGATTCATAAGATCCATGAAAGCCGATAGAGCATTGGTCAGTCCAAAGGACATTACCAAAAATTCAAAATGGCCATAACGAGTTCTGAAGGCGGTCTTAGGAATATCCTGCTCTCTGATCTTCAATTAGTGATACCCCGACCGTAAATAAAATTTGGAGAAGAACCTCGCACCCTGCAATTGGTCGAACAAATCATCTATCCGAGGCAATGGATACTTGGTTTTGATAGTGACTTTGTTGAGCTGCCGATATTCAATTCACATCTGAAGCGACCCATCCTTCTTCCTGACAAAAAGAACCGGAGCGCCCCACGGCGACACACTCGGCCGAATGAACCCCTTCTCTAATAAGTCTTTCAACTGCTCCTTTAACTCCATCAACTCCGCTGGTGCCATCCTGTATGGTGGAATAGATATTGGATGCGTATCTGGCAATACATCAATCCTGAAATCAATCTCTCTATCTGGCGGAATCCCTGGAAGTTCGTTCGGAAATACTTCAAGAAACTTATTCACGCCTAGGACGGACTCGGAGGCAGACACTTCTGAAGTGGTGTCTGCAACCCGGACCAAATGATAAACACACCTGATGCGTGGCTAGAATTCATGATTTTTAGCATTATATACCGTGCATTTTAGGTGTTTTAATGATAAAAATACACGTCATGTGTGCCTAATGGAGTTTATTTAATGTGCAGGTGAGTTGGAAATGGAAGCCGAGCTAAATGAGAGCATAAACGTCGGAAAATACGTGCAAGAGTCGAAAAGGAGTGATCCGGGACAAGCCTGGCGTTACCCAGGCGTTATAGCCATAACGCCAGGGGTGGCCTGGCGTTACCCAGGCGATAGACCCATAACGCCAGGGGTTGCCTGGCGTTACCCAGGCGATAGACCCATAACGCCAGGGGTTGCCTGGCGTTACCCAGGCGATAGACCCATAACGCCAGGGGTTGCCTGGCGTTACCCAGGCGATAGACCCATAACGCCAGGGGTTGCCTGGCGTTACCCAGGCGATAGACCCATAACGCCAGGGGTTGCCTGGCGTTACCCAGGCGATAGACCCATAACGCCAGGGGTTGCCTGGCGTTACCCAGGCGATAGACCCATAACGCCAGGGGTTGCCTGGCGTTACCCAGGCGATAGACCCATAACGCCAGGGGTTGCCTGGCGTTACCCAGGCGATAGACCCATAACGCCAGGGGTTGCCTGGCGTTACCCAGGCGTTAGACCCATAACGCCAGGGTGCCTATTTCGGTGAGGTCCGAGTTTTAAAGGTTTTTAAGTGTTTCCAAGCCAGGATAGGAGTCTTTTAGACGGGTAGGGTTTATCCCAACCGTATAAATAGACTCAAAAATATATCATTGAGGGAGACGACGATTTTTGGGAGCAAAATACACACACGGAATCATTGAAGGAGCAAGGATTATCAGTTTTCTTCGTTTTTATTCAAGTATTTGCAGTTCATGCACACTTATGCAATTGTTTGATCAAAGCATGAGTGGCTAAACACCCATTGTTCTGGGGTTCTGGTTTAGCCATGAATATTGTTATTCGACATTAATTTAACTTTGAATATAGTTTACTCAACATATGGTTGTTTCTTCAATTCTATATTTAATTGCTTAATTGATTGGCCATTGATTAGGTTCTATATACTATCTATGTTATGCTTGGGAAAGCCATATATAGATTAGAGAAGAATTGAAGAGAGCACGATCTTAACCCTTCAAGGGAGCGGATTTGTGGTTAGGATAGGAATATACCTAGTCACCGTGTTTAATTTAACATCGTGATCTTAATGCGTTCTGATAGACTAATTCCATAGGAATATAGGCATTAATCTATTGAGAATAGGTGAGGAGTGCTTCGGAAGAAGGCTATGAGAATATTTATCGATTAATTAGCAACCATGAGTGAACTATATGAAAGGAAAAGTTAATTAGAATGCAATATGAGTGGTGAACAGACCATAACCCTGGAATATTTATCTCTACTGAATACATTACAATAGTTCTTGTTACTTGATAATTAGTTATTTCATAGAATTTTAGTATAAATTAATACATCATTGATTTTATATTGGCTTGGTTAAAGAACAATTAAAGTGAATTAGCTAGTAGTTTACACAAGTCTCTGTGGGTACGATATCTGGACTTAAAATCCTATATTACTTGTCGACCACGTACACTTGCGTGTGCATTGGGATTTCGACCAACAACACCCCTTTTTAATCATCTTCGAGGCCTTAAGGTAGGAAATAAACCTACCCTTTGGCACCAGTTATTTTNCGGCAGTCGAGTTTAGCAAAGCACGAGTAAAGCCAATCCATTCCCATGATAACATCGAAATATACAATCCCTAGTTCAATAAGATCGGAAGTGGTATCTCGACCACACACCGTGACAACAAAACTCCTACAGACTCATGTGGCTGTAATGGAATCACCAACCGGAGTCGACACAGAGAACGGCTCATGAAGTTGTTCGGGTTCTATCCCAAAACTTGAAGCAATAAATGGGTAACATAAGACAAGGAGGACCCCGGATCAATAAGAGCATAACAATTAAGGGCTTGAACAACCAGAATACCTGTAACAACATCTTGAGAAGCCTACGCACTCTGGCGACCACTCAAAGCATAGAACCGGCTGGGTCCACCTCTACCATGAGCTCCACCTCTAACTGCACCACGCCTTGCTGGAGCTGCAGGATGTACTGAAGATGCAGCGACTGAAGAACTGGACGGCTGAGAAAAACCACTACCCATGCCCTGACTGGGTGCACGGAAATCCAGCCGAATATGACCTCTCACCCCACACCCGTAGCATACCGGGTTATCCAAGTAACAAGGCTCGATATGGAACCTCCCACACTTAGGGCATGAAGCCCTCCTCTGCTGCTGGAACCTCCCTCTTGGACGATCGGACTGATGGGGTCTCCTACTATGTGATCCTGGTCCCAGCAATTGCTCTGCTGATAATGGTGCACTGATGGTGATGCACTAGATGAGGACTGAGCATAAGACTGGGATGGCCTTGATGGTCCTCTCCCCTGAACTGGTCTCCCTCCTCTAACTGAACTCCCCAAGTGGCCCGCTGACCGGGCCCTGCTAACACTCTCCCTTTTTGACCTTATATTCAATTTCTTAGCCTTCGTGGCCTGGGGAATCCCACTATCTTACCATAATTCATGTTTGAGTGCAAGGTAGCTGTAGCAGCTTCATTCACAACCAAAGGACTGAGGCCCTAAACAAACCGTCGAACTCTGGCACCCATAGTCGATACCAACTGAGGAGCGTACTTGGACAACCTCACGAACTCCATGTGGTACTCCCACACACTCATATACCCTGCTTGAGAACCGCAAATGCCATAGCCCGGGCGGCCATAGCCTCGGCAGGCAAAAAGTGATCCATGAAAGCATCAACGAACTTATTCCATCTCGCCGGAGGACTTCCCTCCCCACGGGAATTCTCCCACTTCTCGAATCATGAATACGTTGCTCCCCTCAGCCTGTAAGATTCTAACTCAACCTCCTCTGTCTCTGTAGCCTTCATAACCCGAAGCGTCTTGCACATCGCATCTAGAAAATCCTGCGGATCAGCCTCCGGATCAATACCTGAGAACTCTGGAGGGGCCAACCGCAGCAACTGGTTGACTCTGGAACCGGTGGAATCTCCCTGTCTGCTAGAGGATGCAGGGGCAGTATGAGATCCTTGGGCCTGAGCGGCCACTAACTGAGTCAACACATGAATAGCTCCCCTAAGGTCCTCATCAGAAGTATCGGGACCTAAAGCTGGAACCGAAGAAGGATCAGGAATACCAGCGGGAGGGGTTACAGCACCCTCTGCCAAGTGGATTCAAAGTCGGGGACTCGCTCTCATCCGCACAATCGGGTACAGATTTCACAGCCACACTTGGGGTGGCATCGGCCTCTAGGTCGAGCCAAGCTATCTTCTTTGGTGCCATTACTGAAAATTATGGAACAGAGCACGAGTTAGACAAAAATATTTTCACATTCCACTTCACCGCACGATATAGAATAACAATGAAAAGGGTGTTTCCTAAATGTCCATGTAGCCCCCTAATTATAGATGTGGTCGACAACACACCGATACGAAGGGCTCTACTAGACACGGTTCCGAGACATCCTAGGACACTTTTAAAACCTTAGGCTCTGATACGAAGTTTGTCACACCCCAAAATCGAGGGACGCTAACGGCACTCAACCGGGTGAGCCCAGTCAAGCGAACCTGATTTGCCTTTCCTATCCCACGCGTTACCCCGTGATTTCAATATACATCATTCAAGTAAAATAGCCATTTATAACTTAAGCATAAACTTTCAACTTGAATTCACTTCTACTTTTTATCATTACTAACACATGATACCAAATACTTACAAAATACATACAACATTAACAACGTGGACCACGATTCCAAACCGTACGCTTACTACCCAAAATACATATATACTTTCCCCGCATTGTGTCTACGGGCAACAAGGCCCCAGCTATACCTTACACTATACCACAAACACAAATTAAGGTGACATGAGCCACACGTGGCCCCGGAAGGAAGTGGGACTCACCAGAACAGCTGACGGAAAGGAGAGGAGGCACTACTGATGGAGGGATGAATTACCTGCTGTAGAACCACCTACATTTATATAAGAAAATGTAGCGCCCCCGACAAAAGGGACGTTAAAACAGTGGAATAGTACTAGTATGTATGAACAAACTTTATCCCAAGTACAATCAAACAATACACAAGTAAGAAACAATAATAGAACCAATCAACCAACGCACGTGGAAAAGAATAACCAAATCGTCAAGTTTCACAATCTCTCCTTTTCCCCTTTCAACATTACCATATTCAAATATGTTAAAAGAAAACAGTTGCAACATGAGTTTTAGACGATAATCAAACACATGTAAAAAGTTGTGAAAGATTAAACGAAAAACTCTCCTCAGAAACATTCTTAAACATGTGAAAAAATTCCTATCACTCTATTGCATTATTACACCTTTATGAAGTTGAGATGTCTTCTTCATTAAGTGTCGATAAAAAAAGGGACCTCTTCCATAAATTATGCTTACTACAAAAAGTAACACATTTAATATGACATCGTACCTATTACGAAAAGGTACGAGTAATCTAAAGAATTCTATATGCAAAATTAAGAGGTAAAACTAAAACCTCAAAAAATAAAGCATGCAAAAGACTTAAAGACTGAAACAGAAACTCAACGGAAAACAAAAGTCACACTTGCATTAATATATTAAAACAGCTAAGTAAAAACTAAGTACTAACTTATACTTAGCCGTATAAAATTTTTATACATTGAGGTGCCCCTAAGTTGTCATTTGGGGACTTTAAAGAGATCCAAATTTACCCCCGATGGGACTGGGGGTAACCACCAATTGAGACANAGAGTCTTACCTTGAAGTGGGGAAAGATCCAAACCTTGTTGAGCCTTTTCCATGGCTTCCTTGATCATAACAATTTTGGCATCAAAGTCAAAATCTTCCTGACTCATTTCCGTCAATGTATCGAGGAGAGAATTCATGTACGCCTAACTAACATCGACAGTTGCCGCCTCTTTGAGACTTTCATAATCTTTCTCCCATATCTGAAGCTCAGCTCTTAACCCATCCTTCTCGACTTCAGCAGCTTCATGGGCAGCCCCAAGGGTACAATTGACTCCTCCAAAGATTGGGTTTTGTCTAAAGCAATGCGAAGATCCTCCTAAGTTCGGGTAAGTGACTGCACAAGCTCGCCTGAGTTCCTCCTTCTGCTCTAGCAAAGCTTTCAAGCTCCTAACTTCTTCCGAGGCACGGGATAATTGCTCAACGAACGAAGAATCAATAATGCTCTTGTCTTTGTCCGCTTGGTTAGAGAAGCCTTCTCCACTTCCAAATCCGCATCCACAACTCTCATCTTCCGCTCCAAGGTATTATTTCCTTCTTCTAAGGCTTCCATGTCGTGTCTCAGGCTTTCATATTGCCCCTTCCAATTCCCTGCTTCAGCATGCCAATCCTTTATCTCTTGCTCCATGTTAGAAATCTTCTTCATGAGTTCTATGCCTATGAGATTGATCTACAAAAACAAAATCGATTAGATACGCTAATTACATAAGAATGAGATACAGAATAACGAATATTACCTTCAAGGAGGAATGCACAACCTCATTAGCCAAGGTAAGAGAACTATGACTATCTAGCTTGGTCCTCTCTGTTAGGCCAATCAAAGGCTTTAGGCACACTTCGGGTTGGACAGATTTCTTAAAAAGTCTCTCATCAGCCGGAACCTCAATTAGCACTTGCCTCATCTTCCTGCTGGAAGACCCTACTTCTCTAGTAGGAGGCACGGAAGCAGGCTGTGATGAAGGACCCACAGGCAATGAAATTTATGGAGTTGAAGAAGTTTCAGGCATGGAAACTTAAGGAGCTGAGAAAGCCATGGGCAAGGCAGCGGTAGGAGCAGAAATGGCCAAAGAAGCAGTGGAAATAACCGGAATAGATTAAGGGATTTATTTAAAGGAGGGAGCAAAAACAGCCAGAGGCGCCACATTAACAGCAGGGCCAAAACCTTCGTGGAATAGATGATCCGCAGAGTCATGTGCATGAGAAGAAGAATAATCCCCAGAGGTAGGAGGTCTGACACCAGGTACGAAAGACATAGCCACGGGTGTAGACTCATCATCTGGGACCACCCTTCTTCTACGTGAACTGTGCACTAAAATTCCCTCCTCTTCTTCTTCTTCTTCAAAGGTCTTAGACCCACCAAATTTCCTCTTGGAAGAAGAGGGACCAGTAATAATCTCCTAGGCCTGAGCCAAATACATCTTTGGGATGGATGCAACAGATATCCCCCTAGCAGAAAACCCTGTCAAAAGGAAAAAGGGTTAAACAAACAAAGAAAAAGAAGCTCGAGTAAGGAAAAGAAGTGAAAAAAAAAATTTCACATACCATGGGTCTTCACTTTCCAACCATACATCACGTATAAGTACTTCCAAGATCTTTCCTCCAATGGAGAAACTGATCACAACTTTTCTACCCAATCACGGATACCGGAGACATTCTTAACAGTACCCATGATTGCTGAAAAAGAAAGAAAATAGCGACGGTCTTAATAAAACACTTAAAGCAAAGAGAAGAAAAATAACAGGTGTGAGGTAAAATGTATTCACGTGCGCGATTCCACTTCTCAGGGAAGGGAAGGTTATCCTCGCCCACTAAACTAGCAGTGGCATAGCAACGTGCCGAAGGTGCCAACCTCTATCCTTATCGTCATCAGGGGTTACCAACACTCTTTTGCTCCTAGCAGCCAGAGTGAAAACCCCTTGACGAAATAAGGTAGGAGAATAAAGATGAATGAGGTGATTGAAGGAAAAAGGAACTGAGGCTAAAGAAGCTAAACATCTAAGACTCGCGACAACCCACCACACAAGAGGACCAACTTGTCCTAAGGAAATGTTGAAGAAACGACAAAATTCGATGATGACTGGATCAATAGGAGGTCTAAACCCTAGAGTAAAAGGGTAACTGTAAACAAAAGAATGCCTCGTCTTGTAAGACATTATTCTTTGTTTACTATTCAGAATAACAATGGGAAAATCAGACTCCCAAGAACATTCCCTGTGAACAAGCGGAATCAAACCTTCGGTAATAAGAGTGGGATACCTATCAACACTATCAAGGGAGGACGACTGGTCTACAAGAACCTGACTATCCCTAGTGAAGGTAAACTCAGCTGGAATAATTTCATCAACCCGTGGTTCGCGTAGGGGTTCGTGATGTTCTCTACCCCTGGACAGAGACCTGGAAACCCTAGCTCTTCGGGAGATTAAGGACCTAGAAGAAGGAGGGGAAACAATCTGAGAAGATGAAGAACCTCTCGAAGAAGTACAGCCTAAACTCCTCAATCTACCACCCCTCCGATTCTGAGTTGGAGCAGAAGAGGGTGTCAACTCATCAACGTTTATGACTCCCTTAGAAAAATTTATTTACAAATAAAGTCTAAAAGTTAGAAGCTTTTCGTGAAAGAAAAGGAAAAGGGGGTATTTATACTCGAAGACAACCGTAAAAAAAAAAGGGCAGTGATGTGAAAACCATAATTGAAGATGTCACTTTGTGACTGGTGTAGTGGCAAGAAAGCCCTAAAAGGCACTGAATAATTGCAGAACCAACCTACGAATGTCACGTGGCATAAGCGTTAAATGGAAGTGACAAGCGACGCTTACATACAAGAAAAGATACAATGATTCTAGTAAAGCGGCGGCAAAATATTCCCGCCATAAATTAGTATCCACTTACTAAATATTAATTGTTAAATATATGGTAAGTGGGGGGACTATCTGTATTGGTAGAAAACGAGCTTCACACGTGTAACAAATCTTGATGACTCAGTAGTCTACGTGGAGTAATGAAGACACGACAGCTGGACGGGACTCTATGAAGAGGTACGAGGCAAAGAGGCATGACAAATCACATCCACGGGTTAATTAGCTACGGAAGTTTCAACCTAATTAAGAAGATGAAGAGACACGGTTAAAAGTGTATTTGGACAGAATAAAGGGCAGATTAAGAGATCTTCAAATTAGAAATACATACGTTACACAACATTCACTCAACAGTTACAGATGATTCATTGTAACGTTACATTGAAGTCGTTATTAGTCATTAATGCTCAATCACTGAAAAAGGCAGACGTTATATTAGGAAATTCCCTATATAAGGAAGTAAAATAGAACCTGTAAGGGGAGGATCCCGAACCACTATTTCAATATACTTTCTTTCTGTGCATCTTACTGTTTTCCATTACAAGTTTGCCTACTATAATCTTATTCTTTGGTTATCAAAAACCCGTGTTCTTTTTAAAATAACTTTGGGTAAAGAATGCAATTCTTTGGTTAAAAAATACTATGTGATTACATCTTGGGTTACGGATATGGCTTGATACAGCGTGTTCAGACCTGTTCAGTTTATAGTTGTGGAATTTTGATCTTGTAAGTTATTTCAGAGGTCTGAATTTGGTTCTAAGGTTTATGGGTCAAGATTGGATTTTGAAATTTCAACTGTATTGTGCTATTGGACCTATATGGGATAGGGTGATGTGGGATCAACCCGAGTATGTGCATGGTAGGCTACGCGGCAGTTTGATGGTGTTGGAGAACAACTCTTGGCACGTTCGAGGACAAACATATGTCTAAGTGGGGGAGGATGTAACGACCCGGCCGGTCGTTCCGAGACTTAGCCATGTTTCCCCCGTTTCTGCTTCATTATATGTTGTTCAGCTTCATTATGTTGTGTTAGATTGGTTGGCTCGGTTTCGGAGAAATTTTTGGAGAGAAATGAGACACTTAGTCTCTTAAATTGGTTCAATAGTTGGAAAAGACAACCAGAAGTTGACTTATTGGTAAACAACATTGGAATGTAGATTTTATGGTTCAGATAGCTTCGTTAGGTGATTTGGGACTTAGGAGTGTGTTCGGGATGTAGTTTTGATGTCCGGTGTAGAATTAGGCTTGAATATGCCAAAGTTAGTTTTTGGCGATTTCCGGTCGGCAGTGGAAAATAGGCTATCGGGGTCCGAATGGAATTCTGGAAGTTGGAACAGGTTTGTAATGTCATTTTGGATATGTGTGCGAATTTTCAGGTCATTCGGACGTGTTTTAGTTGGTTTCGGCATCATTGGTGAAATTTTGAAATTTCAAAGTTCATACGCTTGAATTTGATGTGATTTTGGTGTTTTTGCGTTGTTTTTGGTGTTTCAAAGGCTCGAATAAGTTTGAATGATGTTATGGGATATGTTGGTAGGTTTGGTTGAGGTCCTGGGGGCCTCGGGTGTATTTCGGATGCTCAAACGGGCACTTTTGGTCTTTGGGAGATTGCTGGTTTTCTGGTGTTTTAGCATCAGTGGTTGGTTCATTGCGATTGCGTGATTCATCCGCGATTGTGTAGAGTAAAAATTGAGGCAGGCACGTTTGTTCTATGCGATCCCGTAATAAGGTTTGTGATCGCATAGGCTGCGCAGCCTTGAGCAGTGCGGTCGCGTGGTTCCTTGTGCGATTGCATAAGGTGTTCTGAGGCGCGTGAGAGGGATGGATGTTTGAGCTATGTGAACACGCGTGTGTGTATGCGAAAGCATAGAGTGGGTTTGGAATGTGCATCGCAAACGCGTAGTTGGAAACGCGATCGCACTGAGGTAATTAGGGGCACTTGGACAGAATGTTTAAATAGCCATTTTCGCGTATTTTAGGCCACTTTTCACCATTTGTGGACGGATTTGAAGCTTTGGAGAGAGGTTAAAGAGGGAATCAAAAGGGAAAAACTTGGAGGTAAGATTTTTGACTTCATAACTCGATTCTACGTTGTTTTCTAAGTAATTATACCGGAAATTTGTTGGATTTAAACCCAAAATTGGGTAGATTAGGTGCATGAGAATTGAAAATTTCTTTTGATCATTTGAGTGGGAAATTGTGGTCCGATTTTGGTGTTCTTGGTATGTATAGAATCGTGGAAGGATGAGGATTCTTGTGATGTAAATTTGATAAAATTCTGAGACGTGGGCCCAGGACTCGGGTTTGGCCAATTTCGGTATTGTGCCTAATTTTTATAGTTTTCGATTGCGGTTTGTCTCCCTAGCATATTTTGATGTTATTGATCTGATTTGTGATAGACTCAGAGCATTTGGGAGCCGATTCGAGCGGCAAGAGCATCGGGGAGTAGCTTTTGGGATATTTTGAGGTAAGTAACAGTTGTAACTATAAATCTGAGGTATCAAACCCCGTCATTTTATATTGTTTTGGTAAATGAGGTGACGCACCGGCTAGGTGACGAGCATGTGGGCGTGCACCAATAGGGATTGTGACTTAGTCCGTCCCATAGAGACTATTAAGCTGCGTATTCGGTTTGAAACCTTACGACATCCTGTATTGTAGAAATTTATACTTGTTTATGGGTTGTGAGGCATGTTTGGGGACTTGTGCCGACCTGTTTAGACCCTCAGGGGTATTTTTACACTATTGTCACATTATCCTGGTAGAATATTTGTGAACTCAGTCATGTTTACCACTTGTTGTTATTTTCACTATTATCACACTGTTTTGAAACTCTGAAAGGTATTTTGTCCCATTAGTTGAGATGAATTGCCCGAGTGTCTTGTGAGGATGACTGAGTGATCCCGAGAGCCGAGCACGTGATGATAGTTATGGATCGGGCTGCATGCCACAGCAATATGTATGTTATATATTACATATAGATCGGGTGGCACGCGGCAGCAATATATACGTATTATATATGTATGGGGTTGCACGCCGTAACAATATACATTATATATGGGTCGATCTGCACGCCACAACAATCTATATATTGGATCGGGATGCACGCCGCATCGATGTAGTGCTTGGGCTAAAAGAGCCCCTCCAGGAGTCTGTACACCCCCAGTGAGCGCAGTCGACTATTATATGGATCGGGCTGCACGCCGAAGCAATATATATGTATTATATATGGATCGGGCTTCACGCTACAACAATATACATTATATATGGGTTGGGCTACACGCCGCAGCAACATATATATTGGATCGGGCTGCACGCCGCAGCGATGTAGCGCTTGGACTGAAGGAGCCCTCCAAGAGTCTGTACACCCCTAGTGAGCGCAGTCGACTATTATATGGATCGGGCTGCATGCCGTACCAATATATATATATTATATATGGATCGGGCTGCACGCCGTCGCAGTTGTTACATGGTACCTGATGTGTGATAGTGCTGAGTGTGAGCATTGACTTATGAGCGTAGAGTCACGAGTGACTAAGAGGCTTGCCCGAGAGGCTTTATTTGTGAGAGACACTATGCCCGAGTGGCTGATATTTCTATTAAACTACTGTTTTCACTATTCTTTACATTGAGCCTCTTTGATAAAGGTTGACCAATGTTTTATACAAGTTTAAATGGAATAAAAACTGGAGTTTTGTGAAATCTTTGGTAAATGTGGAATCTTGACTTGATCTATTACCTTTACTCGTACTTATTTTTATGAACTATAAAGTTTAAATGCTCGTCACTGCACTCATATTTTTAGATACTTTGGTTGCTTACTGAGTTGGCGTACTCACGTTACTCCATGCACCTTGTGTGTAGATTCAGGTACCGGGGAAGAGTGATACTTGAGCCACCCCATTTGGAGCATTGTTCGGAGACTGCGAGGTAGCTGCTCGGCGTCCGCAACCTACTCTTTCTCCTTCCTACTCTGTCAATTTAGTTTACTTCCCAGACTTGTTGTAGTAGAGGATTTGTATTAAACTGTATCGCCTCTTAGATGCTCATGATGATTTACTCCAGATGTTGGGGTTGTGTTTAGATGTTCTAATCATTTTTATTGTTTTGAAATGCTTTAGAAACAGAATTATTATGAAAAATTCGGATATTTGATGTATTAAATGGAAAATCATTTTATTA
>MDKJ01161860.1:0-54463 GCA_005239525.1 Nicotiana knightiana
AACTCCCAAAGACATCGTTGAAGAGAGGTCTATAAAATTATCACCAAATAACAGAAAGAATCACTTGAAAACTCCCTGAAACAGACGAAGGAGACACTGTTTTGCCGGCAAATTACTGTAGCTTCCGGAAAACAAACAGTGTAGTCGCCGGAAAAACTCAAGTACACGGAATCAAAAAAATAAAAGCACGGGTAGGGTTAGAATTGCTATGCGACCAAGCTGTCCTGAAGAAAGCTCGGCCAAAAAATGGCCGGAAGAAGCCTCACGCGCCGACGCACGTCGGAGACTTGTCGTTCTGGCGGCGCGTGAGGGCGCGTGGGAGGGGGTTGCCGGAGAAATTTTTACGGGTTGGTCGCCGGAAGCTGATCTACCTCGTGGTGGTGTTGGTTTTTGCACAACACCGACAAATATTGTTTTTTTTCGAAAAAAATGCCCTAAAAGGTCGTCGGAATTGAAGCACGGCGACTGTTTTGGCTGAGTTTTCTTTCACGGATGTTTTCTCATTGCTGCTCTGATATTATGTGAGAATGCACGGGAAAATATATTATTCACATATCTTAACAATGATACAATAGGCCCTCTATATATAATATAATACATGTCCTACTCCTAATACATATGAGATTAGGGTTATTTACTACTATTAACTACCAAACTAACATCAGCCATGCCCCATGACCCCTTGGACGCGTTCCGTGGCGTCCTGGCAAGCCTCCCAACGCCTAGCGCCACGGACGGCCCCGTGGTCTTGGCTGCGCCAGGTGACAAGCGCGCATGTGCCTCTGTCGCCCCACTGATATCCCTCGCCAGCGCCCTGCCGCAGGCAGATGTCAACAGCGTCGCACGCGCAGATCGTGATGCCAAAGACTAGGTTGCGGACAATCGACCTATTTTTACCTTGTAGAAAATTAAGTCCCTTTCATTGTAAATATAAAGTAGTTTTATTCCATGTACTTACATTATATTTCTCTAGCTTAGTTTGGTCTAGTCTAGTAACTTTGGTTTATTTTGTTTAAGCACTATTAGTGTCTCTCCCCCTCGACACGGCATTGTCTTTCTCTAATAGCTTTCATTAATGCAATCAAGCTTTCTTTCAATTCTCATTTCTGTTCTTTCAATTGGTCTTAACATTGGTTTTCCTGTACGGCACTGACAATCTCGTCTAGCATACGGAGGGGGGACCTCAGTTGGCGGACAACAACTGCATTGACATCAATTGCTTAGCCTTACGTCGCCCTTCGCATAACAGTATCAATGCAATTACATATGAAGAACGCTCAAAAAGCTAATATGAAAGAAATTCTGACTTTAAATAAGTCCGTCATTGGTAATGAAGGGGAAGTTTGAGCTCCTTGTAACATAGTATTTAGTGAGCATGTTAACTAGGTTAAGTATGTTGGACCTAACAAGATTTAGGTCTAAATTAGCCCATGACTTAAACCCATTACATTGGTTGCACTCTAGCACTAGTTAGTTTACTGTTTGAGATTATGGTATCAGAGCGGGCCTCACAACTACAATGACTTAGGTAAGCCTTCATTGGATTGGTTCCTCCTACTTCTTCTTTTTGGGTGATGAAGAGAGCTTACATTGGATATTTACTCGGGCAACCCCAGTGTGTAGTTCTAGCTGGGGCGAAGAAGTTGTTGCACCAAACATTTTCCCATGTATGTTGGCTGATGTAGTTTGAGTTTGTTCACTAGGTGGTTTCTAGGTGTGAGTTTTAGCGTAGGCATTAATTTCTGGCTCGGTACTCTAACTTTGGTTAAATGGCCTGTAGAATATTCCATGACAAATTAAGAAAGAAAGATTTTTTTTGATAGAGAAGAAAGTTGAGATATTATTTGGCTGAAGATTAATATGATTGTTGATTCATTTTGGTTCTTGTCACTTAGACGTGTTCATTTTAGATTCTAATGATAATTTCAACTGGAGTTTTAGTGGCTAATTTAAAGCTTCTGGATGTTATATGCTTGCTGATTGGCTATGGGCCCCTTAAATCTTATTAATGGAAGTCCACCAACCAAAGACGAGAGATATATATGGATGCTTAATCTGATGCAAGGAAAACAGTTGAATAGGTTTCATATAGATTGTAGCAACTCATAGAGCATAGGATTATTCATCCTACGAGTTAATTGTAAGTGTTTTTTTGATTTCTGTCCTTGTCTGGTTAATATTTGGAATCTCATTTACAATTTCTATTCTTTTGAAACAATATAGAGTAGGTATGTATGACGATAAGCATGTATAAATGAGGCACTTATCAAGAAAAAGCATGTATAACTGACGTCAAACAATATGCATGTACAAATGAGCAGCCAGAATAGGTGCTTTCTGATCAATCTCCATCAGGGCTGGCTTATCTAGTGTCCTATGCAAATTTTGATCGCAGTACCAGTCTAGCTTTTTATGTCCAGGATACCAGTTCTGGTGACATTACGATGTCTTCTGTGCATTTTGATGTCATTGTTCATGTAACCAGGTTGCCTGTGCGCTGGGACAAGACCGTGATCGTTGTGATGAATGAGGTGCGTGTTAGCAGTCCATATCTTCCTGAATCTGTTACTGGAGGCACTCCGGCTGCTAATGAAAGAGTGCGGAAAGTGGTAAGATACTTGTTTACTCTCTGATCAAAGAAAATTTACTGGAGATATCGTAATGTCACCAGCTTGTATTTCATTCATTCTGCTTTTTCCATTCAGCTTGTATTGGAGAGGAAGAGGCTGCAAACCCGCAATGCTGGACAGTGAGAATTATTACTGTGTTCTTTTTCTTTTGTCCGAGGTGTTCTTTGCATCATTGGCCTGCTGAGTAAACATATACCAGAGCGTTGGCAAAAATGTGCATCCTACTCGAGTGAAGATGTATCCGTGTCTCTCCATCTGTAAGAGGTTTGCAAAAATAGTGACTGGAGTTGCTCTCTACCCCACCCCTGTCCCCCAAAGAAAATACAGCAAATTTTTCTTCATTTGCTTGTCACAGTGAGGTAAGTTTCAATTTGTCATATTATGTTTATGAGGAATCAAAGGTTGAACATGAAGGATTGGTGTCTTGTGGTAAAAACACAGCTTTGGGGGTGAGGGATGAGATGAAGTTTTCCTTTCCAATCAGAATATTGAAATTTGGAATCTTTTTGTTTGCTGATTTTCATTCTCCTTTACCTGGATGGTAAAAAGAAGATGCAAGTTAGCAAAAAAACGGTGTTCTGTTATACTATATGATTGAAAGAGGAACAATTTTTCCTTTTTAATTTTTTTTAAGTGAGATGGTTTTGAGGCCAGCTTGCTCGATTATTCCACAGCGTACCTTGTTACCTTTCACTAGCACAAATGTCGGGTACCTCTTCCCAGTAAGGCGTAGGCAGAAACAGTTATTGCGTTGGAATTAAAATTTAAGACCTCATGGTTCTCCTTTTCTATTGTCTGTCACACTATTGAGTGCATTTTGTAGAGGCAGTTTACGAATATGAATATGCCATGCTGGTTTTCAGACGTATTTAGAATTGATTATGAAAAGCCCTTCTCATTTTCCATATACTGATAACACAGTTTGACACTTCGATGCAAAACACACAATCCGAACTAGGAAGTTTGTGACAAGCAACCCTACAAATACGAATATTTCGGCAAAGTTTTTCCTAAAAAGTGAATATCCCAGGGTTCAAACAATACCTAAATATTTCAACCATAGCTTTACACACTTCATGATAAAATTCAGCATATCCAAATTCACACAAAATTTTTACAGTGGAAATGAGCATCAGTGAGTCATATGGCTCAATTGAGTGTCCCTTAATGCATAGTTTTTCAAGACACGGATAAACTTGTATACGGTGGCTTGCCCTTTATTGTGACTAATTGAGGTTGAATCATGATAGACCACGGTTCGGCTTCGTATTATATCGAGCCTCAATGAGAAGTTAGGTTGCTGGACCCTTAACTCGAGGACCGGTCAAGGGCGATGAACAATCAAGATCGAGACCAAGAGGAACGGAGACCGAGTGAGATGGAAGAAGGTTACCTGGTAAGTAACGGTAAGCTGAAATATCTGAGATCGAGCGAGGATCACGGCAGAAATCTCGGCACGTATCAAGTCAAGACCGGTTAATCAGCCAGTCATTGAATTTCTTACTGTATTTAGAATTGTACCATAAGTAGAACTTCTCTAGTATATAAAGAGGTTTCTAATCATTTTATAATCATTACGTTCACGTAGTACAAAGCAATATATTACATTTTCTCTTTTAAGCTTTCAATACTCTGCAGTAGCATATTTGGTTGCTCGAGAGCCAATAACTGCATATTCCCTTTGATTTGCTTTATTCTTCTTTACAGTCAATTCTAATATCAATTTACATACTTCTCAATTTGTGCCAAGCGAAATCACGTATCCTTAAACCACGTTCAAATTTAATTATCCGATTTTAGGGTAAACAAAACTGTATGTTCCAGAGTTTTTTTAATCAAATAGGATCATATTCCTTTTATATTATTCGACTGAACTTTGATATCGTTTTTCTGCCAGAAGATAAATTACAATTGTATTAACTCTAATAATAGGAACATCAAAGTCCACAGAGTAAAGTTACTCAATAACTATGCAACAATCAATTGATAGCTTCAGTAGGTTAATCTTTTCAAACTGAAGTTATTATGTCATTTAGTATAAGAATAACTCCATCTGTCAATTATAATACTTTTTTGCTGAAAAACTTATGCTACACACACTGGTGGTCGGTATAAGTTAACCTCAATTCATGTACAAATATTTGTTGCAACCGATTTTTCTGGATCATGCTGGCGTAAGTTATAAACTAGAATTTTCCCATCCAAGAAGATGTCATTGCGTACGTAGATGATATGTATGTTAAGAGCAACAGCCAAGAAATTTCATCGTAATCAATCTTCTCATTATTTATTTGGACTTGTATACCATACTGCAAAATGTCGCTCCACGTTCGCGAGGGGTCAATTGAAACAAATATGAGGTTCATTTCATTTTTAGATCATGACAATTTCAGTTGTAGATGATATGCTTTAAATTGGAAAGGATGAAACATTATACTGTATCTAATTATTAGCTTGAGAATCGTAGACGATAAATTGCGTCGAGAAAATAAAATCAAGATCGAAAATATTGTAACAATCGTATTATTTGATTTCAAATTGTTGGTCCAAGTAAAGGTTAGTTTTGAAGACTGACAAAGGAACTCAAGCATGAATCAGGTCCATCCCTCCAGGTCCATCCCTCCAGGTCCATCCTATGTGCATAGAAATGGGCAGAAGTTACATGCCGTGAAGGAGATAAGCTTAACTTGGTATACTTGATATCTCTTGATCGAAAATATTGTATAATTGATAAGGAGAAGGACTCCTTAATCAAAGAGAACAATATCCAAGATAGGGAAGGAGTTAGAAGTTGAAATCAACTAGAAATCTTCCACCAAGGAAGAGTAGCATCAGAATTCTAGTTAATCTTTATTTACTAACTCAATAAATATCAGTGTTGTTCTCTTTTATAGGTGATGCGCACAGAAGTTAAGCACGAACTGAGAGCAAAATAGCAAGGCATTTTGTGAGCAATTCCTGTGACATGAGTGCTACACGAACCAGATTGAAGAACCAGCTCCATCAAGAGTTTTATGTGTCCTTTATTTCTAGTTCAAAGTGTAGTAGGCGTTTTGAGTTGTACAGCTTGTGGCGTGTTTCTATAAGGGTTAGAGTTAATCCTTAGGTTTGCAAGAGTTTGTAAACTTTGTTGCTGGCTCAGAGTTGTAGTGAAGTGTTTGGAGAAAATCCTATTGGGTAGTAGGTCGTAGTTTTTTCACCTTTTGAGCCGGGTATTTTCCATGTAAAATACTTGTGTTCTTTACTTTCTGTATTTATTATTCCGCAACAGTAGTAGTTGGAACACATAGAAGAATCAGGTCCTTCTATAATCTGTCCACGCGAAAAATTAGATACCACACAAATCACCCCCCTCTTGTGTGGTATTGAAGTATGAAACTTCAATTGGTATCACAGCGGGTTATCCTTGATGAAGCTAACACCTTAGAAAAAGATCAAGATGAGTGCACTACTTGAAAACTGTAAAGAGCAATCCACCACTAGGCCACCACTATTCAATGATCACTATTATCCTTTGTGAAAGGAGAGGAGAAGAGATCACTTGTAGATGACTGATGGATGCTTCAAATGTGGTAAAAAGAAACACATGATCAAGAACTGTCCTATGTGGAAAGTCGAGTGGAAAAAGGAGAAATCTGAAAGAAGGAACAGAAATAAGGAACATGTTCATGACAAGAAGAACTACAACAAAAGGAAAACCAAGAAGATGGATGTACTCAAGAAGGAAAGGAGCGTGGCACTCAGAATCACTGAAGGATTTGATCTAGAAGAATACGAAATGGGAATGATCACAAAGGACTTCAAAAAGTACCTAATGAGAGGAAATGGTCCTTCAAGAAGTGGAAGCTACAACAAACCAAGGGTTCCTGAAAAACAAACCAATGAGGGGTGTTACAAGTGTGGCAAGACTGATCACCACATCAAAAACTGCCCTCAATGGGAAATTGAAGGAAGAAGGAAAGAGATGAACGAAGGAACATGAAGAAGGAAAGGTTCAATCCAAGAAGAACAAAGGATCAACAAAGGCTATGGTTTCTGCCTGGGGAGAAAACTCAGATGAAGATTCAGAAGATGAAGAGGGAGATGAACAAGCACTTATGGCAATTGGAGAATCTGATGAGGAATCTGAGGTAAGTAAATTCATCTCAAAGAAAAAATTAAATTTTTGTCTAAAGAAAGGCTATCTGAGTTACTCCTGAATTTCATTGATGAATCTGAGGATCTAAACAATGAAAAGAAACAACTGTCTAAGGATTGTGTGATTTTGAAAGCTAAGTGCAAAAATCTGGAACCTAGGGCTAGTGAAAGTGATAGTAAAAATGATGAGTTAAAGAACCAGGTTCATGAACTTGACACCACTGTCCTAGAGCTAAGATCTGAAAATCTAAAACTGAAATTAGGAATAGGTAAAAATAAAGTTGATCACACACAACTCACATTAGAAGAAAACCTAGGAAAAATGAAAGACAAGTTGTACAAAATAGATGAGAAGATAAGAGTCCTTAAGGAGGATCTAAGCAAGGTTAAGCACGAGCTAGACAGAACCTGTAAATTGAATAGGTCCTCCGATGCAATTTCACGGCTACATGAACACCATAGTAGCAATAAGAGAGGACTTGGCTACGGGACCCCTGCACCTAAGTGGGATCCCAAAAGAAAGTACCTCACACTTCATGAGAACAGAATTTGCACACACTATGGTAAAACTGGTCACTATAAAAGTGAATGTGATGCAAAAGAAAAGGCTAGTCAAAAGAATAAAATATTTGTTCATATAGGCTACCAGGATGGGCCAAAAAGAATTTGATTCACCCTTTGCCTATTGAAAGGGACTCAAACTAGTTTGGATTCCTAAGACTAACCCCTGATTTCCTTTTGTGGGTCCAAGTGAAGGGGAGCAGCCAAATATGATGCACGGATAGTGGCTGCTCAAAGCATATGACAGGTAGCAAGAACCGGTTCATTTCACTTGAGGACCTCAAAGGAGGTAATGTCTCCTTTGGAAATGGGAAGAAAGGTGAGATCATTGGGGTTGGAAAGGTAGGTAAGACTGATTCTCACCCTATTGAGAATGTCTACTTGATAGATGGCCTAAAATACAGCCTAATCAGTGTATCACAATTATGTGATAGAGGTAACTTGGTAGCATTCACCACTACCAAATCTTTTGTGATAAATCTTACCACTGACAAGATTGTTTTGCAGGGAAAAAAGTAAACAATATTTACACTGTAGATCTGTCCACACTTTCAGAAAATGAACTTACTTGCTTAAGTGTGTTGGATAATTATACCCTCCTTTGGCAGAAAAGACTTGGACATGCCAGTCTAAGTCAACTCAATAAACTAGTCCCAAGGACTTGGTGATAGGACTGCCTAACAATAAGTTCAGGGAAGACAAAGTTTGTGAGTCTTGTGCAAGGGGGAAGCAGATAAGACTCTCTTTCAAAAGAAAGAAAATGGTAAGTACCACCATAACGATGGAACTGGTCCATATGGATCTTCGTGGACAAATGAGAACTTTGAGCAGATTTGGTATGATATATGTTATGGTGCTTGCTGATGATTACTCTAGGTTTACTTGGACGCTTTTCTGACATCTAAAAATGAAGCATTCGACATGTTCACTTCCTTTGTTAGAAAAACTCAAAAACAACTAGGTAATCAACTTGCATCAATTAGGTCTGATCATAGTACTGAATTTGAAAATGCTAAATTTGCTAAATTTTTTGATGTGCATGGCATAAATCATAAATTTTCTGCACCTAGGACTCCACAACAAAATGGTGTAGTTGAAATAAAGAATAGGACATTGGAAGAAACGTCTGGGACTATGCTTTTTTCTAGTAAACTGCCTCATAGTTTCTGGGCAGAAGCTGTGAGCACTGCATGTTACATCATAATAGGTGCATAACCAGACCTCTTGTTGAGAAGACTCCCTATGAGTTACTTAAGGGGATAGAGTCCAATATATCCATCTTAGGGCATTTGGATGCAAGTGCTTTGTGCACAATAATGGAAAAGACTCCCTAGGTAAGTATGATCCCAGAAGTGACGAGGGAGTATTCTTGGGATATTCTTCACATATTAAAGCTTATAAGATCTATAACAAAAGAACTATATGTGTAGAAGAAAGTGTACATGTAGTTTTTGATGAAACTAACATTCTTTCTGAGAGACAGGAACATGAAGATGAAGCAATTAGGTAGGTAAGAAATTTAAATGAAATCACAGCACAGACTGAAGATGCACCAGGAGAAGGAACAGGTGATTGAACAGATTCTTCTACTCAGGACAACCTGACAGGGGGAACTAAACAAGGAGGAACTGAATCTCAAACCTCGATGGAACCTGTCCATAAACCTGTTCCACAGTAACAATTCATTGAAAGAATATCAATGGGAAACCAGTCTGTTGTGAAATCTTACAAGTATCAAAGTTCTCATCCCATTGAGAATATAATCACTGACCCAACCTCTGGAATCAAAACTAGATCTTTATTAAAGAATCTTTGTGCTTTTGATGCTTTCTTATCTCCTATTAAACCTAGAAATATTGTTGAGGCTTTGCAAGATGCAGACTGGGTAAATGCAATGCAAGATGAACTCAACCAATTCGAAAAGAGTCGAGTTTGACATTTAGTACCAAGACCCAAGGACATATCAGTAATTGGCACAGGTCTTCAGAACAAAAGCCTTAAGTAGAGATCACTTTGAGAGGAACAAGTTAGAATTAGGGATGATTAAGATCACCTAAAAGGACCAGTTCAAAGTTAAACGGAAAAAATGAAAAATTTATTTGAGAAAAAAAAAAATTTTGGTTAGAAAGTCTGTAAATTTTGTATATAATTAGATTAAATCTTGCCCAGTATCATACTTTCAACAGTATACTCCTGTGCCATGTGCTAAAATGACTCATTAATATCTAATGATATTTTCTCTGTTTTGGCAAATTTAGACTTACACAAGAGAATTTTCAGTGAAGAACCTGGTTCATCAAGATAAATAGGTATGTTTTCTACACTCTGCATCATTTGAGATAATTATATTTGGATCATGAGCAGAGTCCTACCTAATTCCAAACTCCTTTTGGACTTATCCCTTAAAAGTGAACCAGTTCTGTTCAAAAGAGTCTCAACCGAATTGAAGTGCCTAGATTCTAGGGATACACTCCAACGTCTCTTCAAAACTGAATTTTAGTTTGATTAGACTTGTAAGAGTCTGAAAAGCTATAGTTACCCCATCAATTATTCCTCTGTATATTTATCAGCTTTAGTGTATTCCTTACTTCATCTCTCTCAAGCCGTCAAAAAACTCTCATTCTTCTTCCATCTTCCAAACACAATCTAATTCTCTTCTCTTTCATACCATAGCCCAGATATGTCGAACACCTCTGAAAATCCTTCATCACCACCATAGGAAACCACTTCCACACCTTCTACCACTCCTTCAACCACACCAATCTCTAAGAAATGTAGAGTAAAGATTAGGGCTCGTAAGATTGTCGCTGAAGGATAACAGATCAAGAAAATAAACAAGCAATTGAAATCAGGTAGGGAGAAGAATCCCAGAAATCTGAAGATTCATTTAAGTCTACTACTAAGAGGGAAGAAAGTAGGTATTCCAAAATTGAACATGTATCTTCTGATTCTAAAGTTATTCCCGAGACAATTTCTGAAGTTGCTGCAAATTTGGAGAATAGATTTGTACTAGTAAGATTTATAGTAGGTGTTGAGACTACATAATCTTAAGAAGTTGGTGGTAAAAATAAAAAGGGAAAAGAAAAATAGAGCAAGGGTTCTAGGAGTACTGTGAGGGGAAAGGGTACAAGAGTGGCTGATTCTTCACCCACTTCTGATGGTCTAACAAAAGAAACTGGGGAAATGGTTGTTTGGGGAGAGGAATTTACTAAAATAGAAGAGAGTGAGCAAAACAGGGGGAAGTAGGTCCGGTGAAGCTGCTGAGGGGTTGGTTCAACTTGGAAAAAATATAGATGAACCTGTTCCATCCGAACAGGAAACCCTCGCGGACATACTGATAGGGTTATAAATGGCACCAAAACTCATATCATTCCTTCTGGCTTCATCCTCACAATTATACTTGCACATTTCAAGGTACCTATGAAGAAGTGGGAGATTAGTACAAGTAAGGATCATTTTAGGGTTAGTACTCTGCTTTCTTGCGATTATGAAGTCAATGCCACTCTTAAAGAACCTGGTTCATCCAAGAAGAAACTGGTGAATAGCAAGGTCAGAGCCTTGGTGCTAGAAAGTGGGGCTAAGGATGCGGAGGTTGAGAGGCTGAAAAAGAGGTTGGCAAAGGTGGAGACTTAGAGAGATGCTCTCAGAACTGAGCTGGCAAGAGAAAATGAGAAGAATGACGGCATTCTTCAAGATATGTTAAAACTCCTCCAAGCCAAAAACCAAGCACCTGGACCTTCCTAGCCTTAAGCCTCCTAGCCTAGTGTAGATTAGCCAGTGACCCAGTTCGGGACTTTTTGTTTCTTTTGCTCTTGTTTCCAGTATTTTTATTTCTTCTTATGCTTTGTGGTAGAATCTTATCAATCATCAATGAAATCACTGTATTTTGCTCTAATTGTTTGTTTATATTTCTTTGATGGTTAAAATTCTTAGCTTGATCTATGATGATTAATCCATGATTGCATTTGAAGTAGCCCCAGTGGCCATGAGTAAGCTTTAAAATCTAGTTTATCTCACATTTTTATGCAACTTTTCGATGATTCCAAAAGGGGGAAAATAAATAGGTTGTGCTTTAAACAAGTATTTTTTTAGCTTTGAACAAGTGATGTTTATAACCTAATGTACCTGGTCCTTGATGATAAGTGATAAAAAGGAAAAAAATTTATAACATTGTGTTGATGTTGAGCTGAG
Organism: Nicotiana knightiana; assembly: GCA_005239525.1. NCBI lineage: Eukaryota > Viridiplantae > Streptophyta > Magnoliopsida > Solanales > Solanaceae > Nicotiana > Nicotiana knightiana. Next base: position 11,520 of record MDKJ01161860.1, read on the forward strand.
TTAAAACAGGGCCTAATCTTATGAAAAGCACAGAGTTTGTTATCATAAAAAAAAGGGAATTTGTTGGGCCAAGTAAAGGTTAGTTTTGAAAACTGACAAAGAAACTCAAGCATGAACCAGGTCCATCCTGTGTGCATAGAAATGTGCAGAAGTTACATGAACATGAAAGAGATAAGCTTAACTTGGTATACTTGATATCTCCTGATCGAAAAGGTTGCATAATTGATAAGGAGAAGGACTCCTTAATCAAAGAGAAAACTATCCAAGATAGGGAAGGAGTTAGAAGTTGAAATCAACTAGAACTCTTCCACCAAGGAAGAGTAGCATCAGAATTCTAGTTAATCTTTATTTATTAACTCTATAAATATAAGTGTTGTTATTTTTTATAGGTTTCACACATACTGAAGTTAAGCACGAATTGAGAGCAAAATAGCAAGGCATTTTGTGAGCAATTCCTGTGACATTTAAGAGTGTGATCATGAAGCTACACGAACCAGATTGAATAACCAGCTCCATAAAGAGGTTTATGTGTTCTTCATTATTTCTAGTTCAAAGTGTAGTAGGCGTTTTGAGTTGTACCTTTCACATTTCTTAGAAGCAAATTGTACTAGGTACCTGAGTTGTATCTTTCAAGTTAGAGTTAACTTGACATAGTCGCAACAGCTTGTGGCGTGTTGCTATAAGGGTTAGAGTTAATCCTTAGGTTTGCAAGAGTTTGTAAACTTTGTTGTTGGCTCAGAGTTGTAGTGAAGTGTTTGGAGAAAATCCTACCAGGTAGTAGGTCATGATTTTTTTCACCTTTTGAGCCGGGTGTTTTCCACGTAAAATACTTGTGTTCTTTACTTTCTGTATTTATTATTCCGCAACAGTAGTAATTGAAACACATATAAGAACCAAGTCCTTCTATAATATGTGCACACGAAAAATTAGACACCATACAAATCACCCTTGTGTGGTATTGAAGTATAAAACATCACAAATAATATGCGTGTACAATCTCTATGAATCCTCTGATTCTTCATTTTACTAGTAAATAAATTCAATGGAATTTGAGCTTGATCTTGAATATGTAGTGTTTTCCACGGACGATGATCTCGAATTCAACTAGCACGCACTTTGATTTGAACACGTACTCCTTAAATCTTGATTTGTTCTTCGTTCTTGAGATTGAGCTTGATTTTTACTTCGTTCTTGAGCTTGAACTTGGTTTTTTATTCATTCTTGAGCTTGAAATTGATTGTTTGAAGCTTGAAACTTGCGGAGGAATTTTCAGTGTTTGATCCACGAGCTCTCTCTTGCTTCTTGTTATAACTTCTGGTGTCTTTTCTGAGTTATGAAGACCCCTATTTACAGTTGTGGGAGGAAGAGTTATGATAAGAACAAACTCTTTCTGATTAGTTAGATTAAAGCGTGACAAGGCCACATTTGATTGGCCAGAACATGTCACTTGCACATGTGGTGCGATTTCATTGGCCTTTTTATTTGGCTTGCCATGCCTCGCCATTTTGACACGTGGAATGATCCTATTGGATCTTTCGTTTGACTTGGCGTGCCACGTTATTTCACGTGTGGCACCAAATTGGGCCTCTAGGAAGATAATATGTTGGGTGTAATGGAATGGACTCATTATTTTTGTAGCCCAATTAAGTGGTCTAGCCCAATGGATCCGGACTTAATTATTTGTCCGTATATATTGGACTAATACGATTAATCTAATTATATTGGACCATGATATTTATTTGGACTAGTACATTTAACGTATAGTCCAAATAATTTATTGAATTTAAATTCAATAAATTTTATATCTCTACAGATGCTCTTACTTCAAGACTTGACAAAATATCAACTTATCAACTTTAAAAGACGAGGCTTGAAGTATCTACGCCTACACGCTTGAACAAATTGCAAGTTTCTTATCATACAAATGAAACCTATCAATTTTCAATCTTATTTTTTGCAAGTGCAAAGTCGGAAAAGCTTTCCAAACCGTTGAATTAAGGATCACACATGCCCATGTAAATTCAAAATCTATTGTGAATATCATGAAAATAAAGACAATTTAACTAAAGATAATGTTCTTCACCTTTTCCAATTTCTCAATTCTCAAGTGAAATACAAATGAAATGATGAAAGCATTTATCATTAGTGTCTACAATAAGGTAAAAAAAATAAGCAATTTGCCACACTTAGCTTCCGAATATGTTTTGAAACAGGCCTGTCATTCTTTAACAAGCATCGGTAAAATACGATCATTACGCACGACTAGTATTTTCCTAGTTTGAGTATGAATCCAATTACAACATCCTAATTCATGATGGAAACCAGTTTTTAGTCGCCTTTCCAGTTAATCCCACATCAAGGAGCACCTATTCCGTATACTCTTTGGCATCTATATAAATAGAGGCATGCTATTCAACTTGTAAGCACAAATTTGTTGTTCCATTTGACAATCACAGAGCAAAGAGTACCAGTGAAGGTAGTTTTTTTTCCCTACGTTTTCCTTCATATTTTTGTATTTTTTGGTAGTCCAATCGAGATTACTCTCGATGTGGCTCGACTATCAGAGAGATTACTCTCAATGTGCCCCGACTATCGGAGAGATCACTCTCAATGTGCCCCGACTATCGAAGAGATTACTCTCAATATGGCCTGACTACCGGAGAGATTACTCTCAACGTGCCCCGACTATCAGAGAGATTACTCTCAATGTGGCTCGATTATCGGAGAGATTACTCTCAATGTGCCCCGACTATCGAAGAGATTACTCTCAATATGGCCCGACTATCAGAGAGATTACTCTCAATGTGCCTCGACTATCGGAGAGATTACTCTCAATGTGGCCCGACTATCGGAGAGACTACTCTCAATGTGTCCCAACTATCATAGAGATTACTCTGAATGTGGCTCGTCTATCAGAGATATTACTCTCAGTGTTCCCTGACTATCGAAGAGATTACTCTCAATGTGGCCCCACTAGCGGAGAGATTACTCTCACTGTGCCCCGACTATCGGAGAGATTACTCTCAATGTAGATCGACTATCAGAGTGATTACTCTCAATGTGCCCCGACTATCAGAGGGATTACTCTTAATATGGCCCGACTATCGGAGAGATTACTCTCAATATGCCCCGACTATCGGAGAGACGACTCTTAATGTGGCTCGCCTATCGGAGAGATTACTCCCAATATGTCCCGACTATCGGAGAGATTACTCTCAATGTGGCCCGACTATCAGAGATATTACTCTCAATATGCCCTGAATATTGGAGAGATTACTCTCAAGATACTTACATGTCCACCCTAAGATTGGAAAATATAGTTTTCTTTTAAGGACAAACCCACAAAGAGGGCAAACGGACTCATATGTCCACCTTAAGATTGGAAAGTTTTATTTCCCTTTAAAGGAAAAACCCACGAAGAGGCCAACTTAAGGTGCAAAGGGACTAATATGTCCACTTTAACATGGGAAAGTTATAGTTTCCTTTTAAGGACAAACCTATGAAGAGGCCAACTTAAGGTGCAAAGGGACTCATACATCCACCTTAAGATTGGAAAATTATAAAGTTTCAACTCGAAGACTTCGTGGAATCAATGGATTCATCCTAATTTGGTACCTCTGGAGCAACTCAAACACCATTCTTAAGCCATTCAAGTGGTCGCTCTTCTTTCTTGATTTTACCACCAAGTCATCAACATAGAATTTGACATTCTTGTGTAGAACGTCATCAATGATATCCTGCATAGCTCTTTGGTAAGTAGCACAAGCGTTCTTCAAGACAAAAGGCATTACTTTGTAGCCATAAATACCTTTTAGGGTGCAAAATGCCGTAAGCTCTTCATCTTTTGGTGCCATGAAAATTTGGTTATAGCCCGACGAATCGAGCAAGGATATGCTCTTGTTTAATAAGATTATACGCGCATGAAGAAGGAAGTATTAGGGTGTGACGGGATGAGTACTCATCCTTTCCCGAATATCAGAGAGATTACTCGCAATGTAGCTCGACTATCAAAGAGATTACTCTTAATGTGCCCCGACTATCGGAGAGATTACTCTCAATGTGCCCCGACTATTGGAGATATTACTCTCAGTGTGGCTCATCTATTGGAGAGATTACTCTCAATGTTCCCCGACTATCGGAGAGATTACTCTCAATGTGGCCCGACTATCGGAGAGATTACTCTCAATTTGCGCTGACTATCAGAGAGATTACTCTCAATGTGGCCCGACTATCAGAGAAATTACTCTCAGTTTGTCCTGACTATCAGAGAGATTACTCTCAATGTGGCTCGACTGTAGGAGAAATTACTCTTAATGTGCCCCGGCTATCGGAGAGATTACTCTCAATGTGGCCTGACTATCAAAGAGATTACTCTCAATGTGCCCCGACTATTGGAGAGATTACTCTCAAGATATTTACATGTTCACCTTAAGATTGGAAAAATAGTTTCCTTTTAAGGAAAAACCCACGAATAGGCCAATTTAAGGTGCAAAGGGACTCATATATCCACCTTAAGATTGTAAAGTTTTAGTTACCTTTAAGGAAAAACCCACGAAGAGGCCAACTTAAGGTGAAAAGGTACTTATATGTCCACCTTAAGATTGGAAAGTTATAGTTTCCTTTTAAGGACAAACCCACAAATAGGACAACTTAAGGTGCAAAGGGTCTCATACGTCCACCTTAAGATTGGAAAATTCTAAAGCTTCAACTCGAAGACTTCATGGACTTGACGATGTCGACTTGAACACTTGGAAAACTTTGAAGATTTGGCGGACTTTGCAGACTTCAACTTGAAGACCGACAAACTTGAAGATTTGATGGACTTGAAGATTCGACGGACTTTGACGCTTCAACCTGAAGACTTTGAGGGATCAAATACTTCCATTTGAAGACCGGCGAGTTTGAGGAACTCAACTTGAAGACTTCAACTTGAAGACTTGGAGGCTTAAATATTTTGACTTGAAGATCGAAGAACTTGAAGACCGACAGACTTAAAGATTTGGCGAAGATGAAGACATAGTGAACCCCTAGATTTCAGCGCAAATACTTGACATTCTCCTAAAATCGTACCATTGAAGATACCAATTTACCATGGAGGGTTTCCCCCTTTAAATAAAATGGGATCCAAAGTTTAACAGAAGAATGGTATCTCAGCTCGTTTTCAAGTGTTGATTGAATGAATTACACTCCTTCGTACTTCATTCAGACAATGATATGGGGGTTATGTATCTTTTGAACATATGTGATTGAAATCAGAATGAAACTCTAAGCGGCCTACGTACCTCAGTGAAGAAGATCAAGTCATACCGTTGTTTATAATGGGTGATTTTATTTTTATTTTTTTTATGTCCTAATTTTTGCCTAGGCCACCAATTTCGAGGTTTTCAACCAAGCAGACTTACTTTTTTTGTGGGCAGTACACAGTTTAGACTCATGCAAGCCAGGAGTGCAGGAACATGCAGTTTAGGCTCATGCGTCAAGGAGCATTGCAACTTTAAGGATAATAGTTCTTCAAAAAACTTGCCATTGATAGGGCCGATTCTCATTCCATCTGCATCAACCTGCTTGTAAGCCCCACTTGAATAAGCTTCTTGCACGACATATGTCCCATCCCATTTTGAAGTGAACTTTCCTATAGGTTTATGGGAAATAATAACGGGTCTTCTTATGGAAAGGACTTGATCTCCTACTTGAAAGGATCTCGGGAAAACTCTTTTATTGAAGGCGCGAGATAATCGAGCTTGATGACATTCAAGACTCTGTTGAGTTTCCAGCCTCTTCTCATCAAGAGCCTCCAACTCTGCTAATCGAAGTCGAGCATTTTCTTAATCAGTGATCCCTTCTTGAATAGCCAGTCATAATGAAGGTATTTGACGCTCGAGTGGAAAGACAAAGTCGACTCCATAAACGAGTAAATAAGAAGTCGTATGTGTTGGCGTGCGGTGAGTCATCCTATATTCCCATAGAGCTTCTTCCATACAGCCATTCCAATCTTGTTTGGATTCGGAGACGAATTTCTTTAACAAGTTGCATAGAGTTTTGTTAAATGCCTCAGCTAGACCATTGGCAGCAACATTGTACATCAAAGAGTTACGTTGCTTGAAGCCAAAGAGATCACAAATTTTGTTCATCAACCTATTATCGAATGGCTTTTCGTTATCCATTATTATTTAATAAGGAATGCTAAAGTGATAGATTATGTTTACTCGGATGAAACGTGAAATATTTTCCTTCTTTACCTCCTTAAGATCAACAACTTCAGCTCATTTTGAGAAGTAGTCAGTTGCAACCAAGATGTATAGGTGCCACCAGAAGACTTTGCCAATGGTCCAACAACATCCGATCCCCAAGCGTCAAATGGCCAGGATGCAACAGTCGGGTGCAACACTTCAGGAGGTTGATGAATACAATTTGCATGGAATTGACAAGCCTTGCATCTTCGAGCGTAGTCCAAGCAATCTTTTTTACCATCATTGGCCAATAATATCCCATACTTTTTATAGGAAGTGGAGCTTTGGTCTAGATTGGTGTGATCTACATACCCCAAAATGTATCTCTTGCAAAGCTTGGAGTGCTTCTTCTTCCCCTATGAATCGCAAGAGTACTCCCTCGAATGACCTTATGTATAGAGTATCTTTGTAGTAAAGGAAGTGAGGTGCACGACGACGGATTTCAGTCCTTCTCCTCGGATTTTCTAGAAGTATCCCATAGATTAAGTAGTCGATAATGTATTATTTCCATTCTTCTTTCTCAGCTTCAGAAATAGAGACAAGATGCTTGAGTTCATTTTCTTCACCTTCGGACTTATTTGGCAGCGGTATTACCCATTTTAGGAAGACAATAACTTGCGCTTGATCATGCAGGGTTAATGATGAAGCTAGGGTAGTTAAAGCATCAACTTTCTTGTTTTCTTTCCTTGGAACATGTTGAATAGTCACGTCACCGACCCATCCCATTAATGTTTTAGCATAATCATGAGATGGGCGTAGTTCAGGCTTCTTGACCTCGTAACTACCTAAAATCTAGTTTATCACCAACTAAGAGTCACCAAAGACTTGCAATTGCAACCGCTTCATTTAGGTAGTTCGTCAGTTAGCTCCCAATCATCAGGTATAGGGTGATCTGCTAAGAAGTCCTCTAACGCTTGTCCTTCTATAGCCTTATGAGGGATGTACACAATTTCAAATTGTTGAAACTGGAGGTACCACCTTGCTATTCAATCCCTAAACACAGGTTTTGACATCACAAACTTGATGGGATTTGCTTTAGAAACAAACGAACGACATGAGCTTGGAAGTTGTGCTTCAAATTTTGTATTGAGAAGACTAGCGCCAAACATAGCTTTTCTATTGGGGAATAATTCAGCTCATTTGGTGTCATCATCCTGCTCAAGTAGTAAATGGAGTTTTCTTTCCCTTCACTATTTTCTTGGTCCAACAGCACTCCAATAAACCTTTCTTGTGCTGAAATATACAATATCAACTGCTTTCCAAGTATAGGGGCTGCCAAAACTGGAGGCTTCATCAAGTAAGTTTTGATACTTTCAAAGGCAATGCTACAAGCTAGGTCCCACTTGAAAGGAACGCCTATCTTCATGAGGCGACTGAATGGTTGGCACCTCCTAGCTAGGTTTGATATGAATCTCCTAAGGTATGCTAGCTTTACTTGTAGACTTTTTAATTCATAAATATCCCGCGGCTCAGGCATTTTCAAAATTGCATCTACTTTGACTTGATCAATTTCGATCCCTCGATGCTGGAAAATGAAACCAGGGAACTTTTCAGAAGTAATTCCAAAGGCACATTTCAATGGATTCATCCTAAGTTGGTACCTCTGGAGAAACTCAAACACCATTCTCAAGTCCTTTAAGTGGTCTTTCTTCTTTCTTGATTTTACCACCAAGTCGTCAACATAGCATTCGACATTCTTATAGAGAAGGTCATCAAAGATATCGTGCATAGCTCTTTGGTATGTAGCACCAGTGTTATTCAATCCAAAAGGCATTACCTTGTAGCAATAAATACCCTTTGGGGTACGGAATGCAGTAAGCTTTTCATCTTTTGGTGCCATGCGAATTTGGTTATAGCCCGACGAACCTTCCATGAAAGACACTACCTCATAACCAGTGGTAGCATCGATCATCATCTCTGGAATAGGAAGTGAGAATTCATCTTTCAGACACACATTGTTGAGATCCCCGAAGTCAACGCACACTCGAATCTGGCCATTTTTCTTCCTTACAAGGACAATACTTGAAACCCATGTTGGGTATTTAACTTCACGAATAAAACCATCTTCGTTGAGTTTGTTAACTTCACTTTCAATCAAGGGAACCTAGTACGGCCTAATGCGCCTTTGAGCTTGCTTAACATGACGAGCGCCATTCTTGACTGCAAGGTGGTGGACTGCTACTTTAGGGTCTACGCCAGGAATCTCTTTGTAACTCCAAGAAAAGACATATTTAAACTCCTTGAGTAACTCCATATAAGTGCTTTCTTCAACTGCTTGTAAAACACTTAGATAAGTGGGCCTCGGCCCATCATCAGTTCCAAGGTTTACTTTTCTCAAAGTGTCCACTCTTGCTTTTACCCCTTCTTCATGTTCAGGCGGAGCATCCTTTGCATCTTCATCTTCTTGAGGGTTCCCATCATTGAATAATATGTGATAACACGGTCAAAATCCTCCATTGAAGATGGAACACCATTCTCGCCTTGTACAGTAACATGATACGAAGAACCCTCACTTTTTTCGTCTTCATCACGTTCTTTAGTGGAGACCATAATGTATGGATTCACCTTTAGTACCTCATCACACAAAACCATGACTTTTGTTTGTCTATTCATTCTAGAAGGAACAAGACTTTGGAAATCCTTAGAGATCTTCTGAATTTTGGGCAAACCGGGTGTTCTTGTATTTCGATGATTTCTCTGGAACTTATCCCCTTGTTTAATGGACCCAATATCTCAAATACGGAAGTTCTCATAGTTGATTTTCCAATTCGATCAAAGACAGAAGGCCTGTTAGAAGCGTGATATAATTGCTGCTCGCCCTTCTTATGGAGATACACACTGGTGATGGTTGCTTGTATCCCAAACCTTCACGTGGTTGCCTCATCGCAGCTTATGATGGGAGAATCCCTAACTTTGACGGCTCATTGGGATTTTATCCAGCTTTTGCAAATAGCCTGTAAGCGTTAGGATGAAAACATTCATCTATTCGCTTTTTAGTGAGTTCCACATTCTGCAAACAATTTTTGGCCACAAACCCTGCAAGTGGCTTAGAGGACGACTTTACTGCCGCAATTCGTTTACCGGAAGAGTTAACTCATTTAGCATGTTAGTTTGGAGATTAGATGATTCACCTTCATCTTTATTCCTTTTATGGACATATTAGAGCACATGACTTACTTTCTTTCCATAAGACGCAATATCCCCTCTATAAGATTTATTTGCGTTAGGTTGTACCTCCTCTGTAACAGCTTTGACTTTACCAGTAGTCACTTCAGCTTTTTTAGTTGTGGGCTCATCATTATTGCTTTTCATGCCATCATCAGCTTTTAGCTCCTTCACAATGCGGTTCTTCAAGTAGAACTTTGCATCTGCAAAGTGTGACTCAGCCTCGGTGAATGGATCATCATCAACAACTATCTTCTTCTCGACTTCACCCTCGTAGTATTTTAAACATTGATGGTAGGTAGATGGAACTACTTTATTCTCATGTATCCAAGGCCTTCCAATTAAGATGTAATATGATATCTTTGCATCGATCACATGAAGCCATGTGTTTGATTGCATATCTTCAATGGTAATTCCCAACCTGATCGCATCTATGGCTCTTTGCGCCCCTTGGTTGAATCCTTGGATCATCACACGATTTTTTGAGAGTTCGTTCATGGGAATACCAAGTTATTTCAAAGTGTGAATTGGCAAGATGTTCACAGAGGATCCTCCATCAACCAAAATTCGATTTACCCTTTCACCACGCATATATCCAACAAGGTACAACAGGCGGTTATGAGGAGTGTCACCTAGTATAAGGTCGTCATCTTTGAATGTAAATTTTTCCTCGCACGCGTTAACTTCTTGAGGGATAGATTCGATGAGCTAATCTTAATATGGTGCCACTGGTAGTTCATCACTCTTTTCTTACCCTTTATCAGCATTGCAACAAGAGGCCTCAATACCATCACGGAAAATCTTCATGCGAAACCAACATGGCAAGTAATCCTCCAAGGTCACTATATGTCGTGGCTTTTGAGGGTGGTGCACTTCCACTTTTTATTTCCCCAAATGCCTAACTAGATTCTGTTTTCGTGGTCTTTTTACCATCATTTTTCTTGTTGGTTGTTCTATTGATTCTTTTTATGGGCTCTTTCTGTGGCCCCTACAACGAGTACCAACGTCCAACCTTCATCATCATCAGGTTGATCGACTTCGACTTTATTTTTCTCTAGTAATTCTCCATCTTTACTTTCTTTAAAACCACATAATTCATCCGGACTGAATGAGCCAAAGGTGATAGAGACTTGGTTTGCACTTGTTTTTGCATCTTCAAGAACAATCTTCTTTTCACGAGCCAAGTCCATATCTTTGTCCTTGAAGACAAATAACTTCTCTAAAGGGTGGCTCACAAGTTGATGGTATTTACAGTAATTTGGGTCATTCATTTTACCAACTTCATTTGGCCTCTTCTCCTTCGGAAGCTCAATGAGATTTAACTCAAGGAGTTCTTCAAAAATTGCTGGCACATCAGGATCCAGAAATGGGTACTCCTTCTCTTGTATTTCTTTTAGAGTCAACTTCCTACTTGGTTTATCTTGAAAAGAAGTGGATTTCGTACTTTGATTCTTGCTCACCTTCGTTGTGAACTTCACAGGTGATGTGTTGACATTCATAGCTTCTTTGTTTCAGACTTGGGTGCAAAATTGCTCCATTTTCTGACTTCTTTATTGTCGTTCCCTTTGCGAGGCTCATAGGTAGGTAGCCTTTTTTTTTTTTTTTCTGTGGATGCCATGCTTAACTCCATGTCATGGGCACGAGTCGCATGTTCTTCAAATGTGCTAGTCTTGATACCTTGCAAGATGTAGCAGAGTCCCCAATACATGCCATGGATGCACATCTCTATGCCAGAAGTTTCACTAAGCCTCTCTTTGCAGTTGAGGCTTGCATTCCTCCAACGACTGATAAAGTCGATAACTGGTTCACCATTTTGTTGACGAGTATTTGTAAGTCCTATCATACTCACAATACATCTTGTGATATTAAAGCGATTGAGGAACTCTTGCTCTAGTTGATCCCAGCTATCAATATATCCAACCTCAAGGTCTGTGTACCAGTCAAAAGAATTTCCTTTTAGCGAGCGGACAAACTGCTTGACGAGGTAATCTCCATAAGTCCCAGAATTGTTGCATGTCTCAACGAAGTGCGCCACATGTTGTGTTGGATTACCTTTACCATCAAACTGTTGAAACATTGGAGGTTGATAGCCAACAAGCATCTTCAACATATCGACCCTTGTAGTGTATGACTTTGCATATGTAAGGGAGGACTTGGAAACAACTTCATACTTGTTCTTAATGGTTCCTTCAATGTACTCCTTTATTTGATAGATTGGAATCATCCCTTTATATGAGACAAGGATAGCCTTAACGGATGCTACTTGTCTTGGGGGAGAATCACCCTCTGGAACTTCTGGGAGCTTTCCAGGTGCGTGTTTAGATTCTTCTTCCATCAAGATTCCCACCTTATCTGTTAGCTTGTCGATTCTAGAATCTTGATTTTCCATGCACTTGATCAAGCCAGTGATTGCTTCCGTCAAGTTAGAAAATTGCTCCTCCACAGATGAAGTGTTTGTCACCATGGCTTGCATGATGTCATGGACAATGCAGAGTAGCATGGATTTTCACACAGATTGATCCTCGATAGGCTCACGCTATGTGATGTAAGTGGGGAGGATCCATCAGTTGAAGCATCATCATTCTCCTTCACATCAGAGTGCTTGGATTCGGAGAGGCCAAGCAGAGCAAGAGTTTTCTTGATCTTTTCAGCAACATCGCTTCCTCCTTCGGGTGCATTTGTGGAAGATCTTGCTAATTTTAGGATGAATATCCGACAACAGGGATTGATGCAGACGACATTTGGGGTGCTTATTTTCCTAACGAGCTTGCTTTGCTCCTCGTAACTGGTCTAAAGCTTCCAAAAGTAACATCTAGAATGCTTTCCACATCAGCTTAGAACCTGGAATTAGCAGCCTTGGTGGAAGTTTAACTGGAGTTGATTTTCTTTGAAACCATTTCAATGTTCTTGAAATTTGGTGATTTGAAAAGTTGAGATGAGAGGTAGAGATTGTCCCACTGGGCGTGCCAGAATTGTAGACAATAAATTGCATCGAAAAAATAAAATCAAGATCGAAAATATTGCAACAATCGTAGTATTTGATTTCAAATAATATGAGTGTACAATCTCTATGAATCCTCTAATTCTTCTTTTCTATAGTAAATAAATTCAAGAGCCTTTGAGCTTGATCTTGAATATGCAGCTGTTGCCATGAACAATGATCTCGAATTCAACTAGCACGAACTTTGATTGAACTCGCACTCCTTGAATCTTGATTTTGTTCTTCATTCTTGAGCTTGATTTGTACTCATTCTTGATCTTGAACTTGGTTTGTTCTTCGTTCTTGAGGTTGAAATGATTGTTTGAAGCTTGATACTTAAGGAGGAATTTGCAGCGTTTGATCTACGAGTTCTTCTTGCTTCTTGTTATAACTTCTGGTGTCTTTTCTATGTTATGAAGACCCCTATTTATAGTTGTGGGAGGGAAGAGTTATGATAAGAAAAAACTCTTTCCGACCAATCAGATTGAATCGTGACAAGGCCACATTTGATTGGCCAGAATATGTCACTTGCACATGTGGCGTGATTTCATTGGCCTTTTAATTTGGGTTGCCATGCCTTGTCATTTTGACACGTGACATGATCCTATTGGATCTTCCGTGTGACTTGGCGTGCCACGTCATTTCACGTGTGGCACCAAACTGGACCTCTAGGAAGATAATATTTTGGGCCTAATGAAATGGACTCATTATTTTTGTAGCCCAATTAAGTGGTCTAACCTAATGGATCCGAACTTAATTATTTAATCCATATATATTGGACTAATACGATTAATCTAATTTTATTTGACCATGATATTTATTTGGACTAGTACATTTAAATTATTGTCCAAATAATTTATTGGATTTAAATTCAATAAGAATCATAAGTCGCAGAAAATTGGTTCATTCTTTTACTAATTTTAACTATTCACAAGCTTTTGAGATGATAATCGACCTAAATGCAATGAAACATGCTTCAACATGCAATTCAAAGATTGGGTAGTCCATTTTGATCCAAGTCCTTGGCTCAGCCTTATATATTTTGACAATTATTGTTTAACGCCGTCAGGTATTCAAGTGGTATTGTATTTTAATGAGAAAATTACAGAATAATGCACTCCATAAGTTGATCTTGCACTTTTTTAGCCCAATTACAAGTTTACAAACGTATAGACAAATTTCAATAAGGCATGCTCATCAGATGTATGCCTTTTTATATTGTTGCTGCCAAATTCACGTTTGTGTATCTTGTTATATTTTTCTTCCCATTACAAACTATAGTAACACTTTGTGTAAACATTCGAAAATTGGTTTTAGATAAATAAAAATCAGTTCCCCATTTTTAGTGTAACCATTGATTGAGACACTCAGTCAATACGCATTCGTGCCTTCTTTTATAACCAATACTTAACTGAATTAATTTTTTTCTATATCTTCAGGTTTATACATACCTATCACAACTACAAAACGCAACAACAGACACGAGAAATCTAAAATATCATCTCCTTTAATGCTAATCTTGTTAAATTTCGATTATGATTTTGTGAGAAATTTGGAGTGGGTATTGTTTGAACTTATCTGAAATAGTCTAATTAGGTTGTATACAAAGTTTGAAGTTATTTTCTGGAGATTTAGACTAGTTTTATACAAGAATTGCAAGTGAAAATCGTAAAAAAAAAATTGTCAGAGATGCTTATACACTTTTATACAATGTTATACACTTTTATACAAAGAGGTACATTATGTATATAGTTGTATAAAAGTGTATAAAGATGTATAATCACAGAGTAAAAATATTCTTGATACACTATGTATATAGGTGTATAAGAAGATTGAGAAGAAGAAGAAGAAGAAAATGCGGGAAATTCACCAAATACCTGTAAATAATGTATGAACCTTGTATATGATAGTGTATAAGTGACGTTTTTACACTATTATACACTATTTATACAATATTATACATTATTATACAAATGAATCCTATCAATGGAACTTCACCTGTTCTTCTTCTTCCTTGGGCATCCTCTGAAATTTAACTCAAATATAGCCTAAATCTACTCCAATTCACTTGAAATTTAAGTATTGAACTCATCTTGATGATTCCAATCAATTGGGACAACACCCATTCCAAACAACTAACAGAAAATTCAATTTTTGAAATCGAATCTTCAAACCACCTGTAATGGTGACTTTTATTTTTCAAATCCTTAGTTAACCATTGGAATCCCGAAAAGAATTGAAGGAGAATAATAATATTAGAAAAGTTTTTTGGTGCAAAGGCTGATACGGGAAGAGGAAGAAGAACGGAGAAAAAAAGGGGAACGAAGGAAGAGGAAGAAGAACGAAGAAGAAGGGGAACGACAAAAAAGGGGTGGGCTAACGGGTGAAAAATAATTTTTTGGTTATGTACAACCTGGCTTATATTGGGTAATGACTTCAAAGGTGTGCTATTTTCTGATGGGTTGTTGAGCCAAGTGACAGGGGGTGAAATTTCCTATTGTAATTCTCTTGTCAAGCTTTCTTTGAAAACAAGAACTAGGAGAAATATTATACTATTGAACAGAAATTAAAACTATCTAATATGTTGGGATGCGTCTTGCCCAAGTGACTATATAGGAACACTATCATTATTTCCTAATGATCAACCGATTATTTAACTTGTGAATATATTCACTCATTTTGTTGTCGACTTATATTTTTATTACCATAGTTTTAATAGAAAAAGTTAATTGCTGTCAGCCAGTCACTGTTCACTTCTTGAGGGTCAAATAAAATTATAATCCTTCCGTTTCAATTTATATGAACCTATTTGATTGAGCACGCAGTTTTAAAAAAAAAGACTTTAAATTTGTGGTGTAAAATGAGACACGCATATTTTTTATGGCTATAAATCGTTGCATACATGTAAATTGTTTCCAAATAAGAAAAGGGTCATTCTTTTTAGTACGGACTAAAAAAGAAATATGTTCACATTAATTAAAACGGAGGGAGTATGTGAATAGTCAACAATTGTCACTAGCATCAACAGTTGTACATCCAAAAAGCTGACTTTCACAAGATTTGTATAGCATAAAGGAAATTTGGTTATTTGTCCCTCTACTATGGCACATTATTTACATTTACCCCGGTTATACTTTTTGTCTAGATCAACCCTTACCTTTAACAAACTTGTCAGAATTACCCCTAGTCCTAACGATCCTACATTGTGGCAGCCAATCCCTCAATTAAATTGCCACATAGAAATTCAAGTCAACACCTATTTTAAATTTTTTTTTTATAGTAAATAATTAAATTCACTGTCATGGCCCAAAATTCCAGCAATGATGGTGATGTCACCTAACCTCTAAGACTAGGTAAGTCAATCACACAATAATAAAAAATATCGAAATAAGATATAACAAGTCTGTATGTAACATAAACAACGGAATAAAGTTCCAGCAAAGTCAAAGTATAGGTACATAAGTCAAACTTCCCAAAATCAGATGATACCGAGTCATAAACTCTAAACAGAATACATAGTGAGTCTGAATAAGTACAATAATGTTAGAAAGTAATACACCAATATGAAAATAAGAGAAGGGGACTCCAACGATCCGCGACATCCATGCAGTACTACCTTGAATTCTCCCAATCAGTCAAAGCTCACTCTCGAGGACCGATACCTCCAACACCTATATTTGCATAAAAAAATACAGAAGTGTCGTATGAGTACAAGACACCATGTGCTCATTAAGTATCAAGACTAAACTTGATGAAGTAGTGACAATGTTCAAGCCATGTGATACTTACTAGTCAAAGATCATGTGTAATATATCAATAACTGGCAACAAGAATGTATCAAGATGTAACACTATCAACTCAATAAAACACGAGTTATCATCTTATCACAGGTAATCATGTTTGACAAAAGAATTATCAATTCAATAGCATATAGTAGCATGTTAAAAGCAATGTGAAATCATGTAAAATGCATGACAAAGCATAAAAAAATCACTTTCTTAATTAGGAATGCCATCCATATACTCCACATTTCATAAACAAGAATGCCACTCTTATACTCCACATATCACCAACAGGAATGCCTCCCTTATACTCCACATATCATTGATATGAATGCCACCCTTATGCTTTACATATCATTAATATGAACGCCACCCTTATACTCCTCATATCTTCAATATGAATGCCACTCTTATACCCACACATTGTCATAATAGCAGTATCCGTCCCAACATTTCCATATGTACCAGAATCATGATAACTCAAGATAACAGTGTATCGTCAAGATACATAACATTACAGTTTATCAATAAGGTGCACAAGGACATGAAAATATTAAAGTGTGAACGAGTGCTCAAGATATAAGATATGACTGCGGGTAAATCAATTTGGTAATAATTTTACAAATTTCCATCTTGGTTAATTAGGAGATAATAATCCTAAAACATGATCACTATCATAAAAGGATAAGCTCACGCAGTCATACAAAGGATTTCACATGTGTAATAGAGAAAACACAATCAAACTAAGGCATAGAAGAAGCTTAGAATCTAATCCAGCCATTTTTCAAACATAGCACCCGCATATACGCTCGTCATATCGCATACGTAACTTTACATACATTACAATTAGAAAATAAGGTCTAATCCTAAGGGTTATTCCATTAGAAAAGTTTAGGCAAGATACTTACCTCAAATGAGCCAAATCAACCCTCAAAAATCACCTTTCCTTTAGAAACTACCTCTGACCGGCTTGAATCTAGCCGAAAATAACTCAATAATGTCAAACAAAGCCATCGAAAATAATCCCAAATAATAAAGTTTTAACCTTTGATCAAATCCCCAAAAGTCAACAAAAATTAACATGGGCCCATGTGGTCAAATTCCGAGTCAAGGGGTAAATCTCGACTATCCATAACCCTACGAGTCCAAATATATGATTAGGTTTCAAAACCGAGTCCAGATCTACTCCCAAATTCCCAATTTTCACTCTTTAAGTTGTTGACAAAACCTTAAATTTTCCTTTATAATTCTAAGTTTTAAGTGTAGAATTCTATGGAATTCAAGATATAAAGCTAAATCCAAGTAAAATTTTCTTACCTACATTGTAGTAGTAAAAATTCTCTCTGAAACATCCACCTCTCAAAGTTTAGGGGTTCAAAATATGAGAGAATAGGTAAAATCCTAAAATTATGTCACTTATAAGTCTGCACAATAATACGCTTCGTGAATGCGGCCACTTCCTTGCATTCGTGAAGCACACAAATGCATTGCCTAAAATATCCTTCACGAACTCGACCTCCACCAGAAGAATGCGACGCGCAAGCTCCACCTGCATACACGAACGCGAGTCCACTCATGCAAACACGAAAGCCAAGCTATGGAAAATCCCCACTCTACCTCACCTCTTTGCAAACAACGCGAACGCGACACCCCTATCGCGAACGTGAAGCTCAAGCCTACCTAGCACCAAAAATGCCCTCCGCGATCGTGATCCAACCTCGTGATCGCGAAGAAGGACCTCACACCAGCAAGTTCTGCAACTTTCAACAATGCTCCAGGTGATCCAAAACTCCCCTGAGCCATTAGGGACCCCGTCCAATCACACTAACAAGTCTATAAATACTACTCTGACCTATTCAATTCCTCCAAATACATGCAATAACATCACAACAATGAATCAAAGGCCAAAATTCAAATTGAACTTCTCTTAAGTTCAAGAACCTTCAAACTTCAAACCAAGCGTCTGATTAAAGCCTAACCAATCTGAATTACATCCAAACCTGGAACACAAGTCCCAAATAACAAAACGAACCTATTCCAACTTCTGAAACTAAAATATGAATATTGATATAACCAAAGTTACCCCTGGTCAAACTTAGTAACTCTCCCAACTTTCAAATTGCTAACTTTTGGCAAATAGCGCCAAAATATCCTAAGAACCTCCAAATCCAATTCAAAACATACGACTAAGTCCAAAATCACCATATGAACCTACTGGAATCATCAATCCATTAATCCGAGGTCATTTATACAAAATTTAACTCTTTAACTTAAGCTTCCAACAAAGGAACTAAGTATTCTAATTCACTCCAAAATCTTCGTGGAACCAAAATAACTATCCCGCAAGTCACACAATAACAACTAAGAATACAAGAAGAATCAAATGGCAAAATAGGTCTCGAATACACAAAATGACTGACTGGATAGTTAAATTCTCGAGTGCCAAAATGACGAGGATATCTACTCTGCATATCATGCTTAGTATCTCAGTCGCCTCCTTCGACTGGCTTATCTCTCCATATCTTTCGACCTCAATTTTTGAACCTGCCTATTCAAAATAGCCACATGATCTTTCTCATAAGCCAGATTCTCATCTTATTGCACTGTGCTAAAATCCAGAACTTGTGACTTATCTTCATAATACTTCTGAAGCATAGAACCATATAACACTGGATGAACTCCCGAAAGACTAGAAGGCAAGGCAAGTCTTTAAGTAACCCCACCAACTCTCTCCAACACCTCGAAGGGACAAATAAACAATGTGCTCAATTTCCCTTCTTCCCAAACCTCATCATGTTCTTCATAGTCGAAACTCGAAGAAGAACCTTCTCACCCTCAATAAATGCCACATCACGGACTATCCTATCAGTATAACTCTTCTTCCTAGACTGTGTTATATGAAGGCTCTCCTGAATCAACTTCACCTTCTTCAAGGCATCACAAACCAAGTATGTGACCGATAACCTATCTTCACTGGGCTTGAACTAACCAATCAAAGAATGATATCGCCTCCCATATAAGGCCTCATACGATGCCATCTCGATACTCGATTGATAACTATTTTTTAAGGAGAACTCCACTAAAGGTAGAAACTGGTCCCACTGACCTCCAAAAAAAATAGTGCATGCCCTCAATATATCCTCCAAGATATGATTGGTCCACTCGGACTACCCGTCTGTCAGAGGGTGAAATGTAGTGCTTAACCCAACTTGTGTACCTAACTCACACTAGACCTTCCTCTAAAAGTGCTAATTAAATTGAGTGTCGCAGTCTGAGATGATAGAAGCAGGTACACCATGCAGGCGAACAATCTCCTTGATATAGATCCTAGCCAACTACTCCGAAGTGTAGGAAGCCATGAACAGAATAAAATAACACGACTTAGTCAACCGATCCACAATGACCCAAATGGAATCAAATTTTCTCCAGGTTCTTGTAAATCTTACCACAATGTCTATAGTATTTCTCTCTCACTTCCACTCCGATATATCAATCTTTTGAAGCAAATCATCCAATTTCTGATAATCATACTTGACCTATTAGCAATTCGAGCACCTAGAAACATACCCAACAATGTCTTTCTTTATCCTCATCCACCAATAATGTTGCTTCAAGTCATGATATATCTTTGTAGCACCTGGATTAATAGAATACCGCAAACTATTAGCATCCTCAAGAATCATTTCTCTCAAGCCAACAACATTAGGAACACAAACTCAACCCTGGAGTCGCAACATACCATCATCACCAATAGTCACCTCCTTAGCATCACCATGGTGCACTGTTTCCTTAAGTTCACGCAAGTGAGGATCATTATATTGGCGAGCCTTGATGTGCTAAAATAAGGACGATCGAGATATAACACAAACAAGGATTCGCTCGGTTCTGAAATATCCAATCTCACCAATATACTGGATAACGCCTAAACATCTATAGCTAAAGGTCCCTCCACAGCTGGAATGAAACCCCATGCTCTCCGCCTTCGTTCTCAAGGCATTTGCAACCACATTAGCCTCCCCTAGATGATAGAGGATAGTGATATCATAATCCTTCAACAAATCCAACCACCTCCACTGCCTCAAATTCAAATCTTTCTGTTTAAACAGATGTTTAGGACTTCAATAATCCACATACACCTCAGAATACATGCCATATAAGTAATGCCTCCAAATCTTAAGCGTGTGTATAATAACTACTAACTCCAAATCATGTAATGTATATCTCTTCTCATGGTGATTCAATTAACTAGAATAGGCAATCACCCTACCATCTTGCATCAACACACAGTCGAGAACAACACGTGAAGCATCATAATAGGCCCTGGTCCTGAGGGCAACACCAAAACTAGACTGTAGTCAAAGTATGCTTGAGCTTCTGAAATCTCTCCTCACAGTCGTCAAACAACTAGAATGGAGCACCCTTCTGAGTCAACTTAGTCAATTGAGCTGCAATAGACGAGAAAACCTCCACAAAGTGACGGTAGTAATTAGTCAATCCTAGAAAACTTCTAATCTCCGTGGATGTAGAAGGTTTGGGCCAACTCTGAACTGCCTAAATCTTCTTCGGGTCCACCTTAATTCCGTCATTGGTCACCACATGGCCCAAGAATGCCATTGAATCCAACCAGAACTCACACTTAGAGAACTTGGCATATAGCTTCTTTTCCCTCAAAACTTGGAGAACCGTCCTCAAATGTTGTTCATGCTCCTACCTACTACAGGAATATACTAGGATATCATCAATGAACACAATGACAAAAGAGTCAAAATAAGGATGAACACACTGTTCATCAAATACATAAATGCTACTGTTCATTAGTCAAACCAAAAGACATCACCATAAACTCATAATGCCCATAACGAGTCCTGAAAGTCGTCTTACGAATATATGAACCCCTGATTTTCAACTTATGCTACCCCATATCTCAAGTCAATCTTTGAGAACACTCTAGCACCTTGAAGCTAATCAAACAAATCATCAATGCATGGTAGTGGATACTTATTCTTAATGGTCTCCCTCTCCCATGCCATCCTAAATCTAAGGCTGTAAGTGAGTCCCTCAACAAACCTACAAACTCTCTCCCTCTTAGTAGAAACCAAAGGAGTTGCATAACAGAATAACTCTGTAAACCTCATAGTATACCGGGTCACGGTCATATTCTCCTAGTGCAAATGCTCAAACTCACTGCAAAACTCCTCCCTAGGGGTTTGTGGGATAAACTCCCCCAAGAAAAGATCTGAGAATCGGTACCATGTACGTGATGCTACGCCAACTGGCCTACTCACATCATAAGTCTACCACCATCTGTATGTCAGCCACGCCAACTGAAAGGTAGAAAAGTTAACTCTGTTGGACTCTACAAAACCCAAGGTACGTAGAGTATGATGACACTGATACAAGAAACCTTGTGCATCCTTAATAGCCCCTCCATTGAACTAGGGAGGATGGAGTCTCTAAAACCTCTCCAACCTCTCCAACCTCTTCTGCTCCTTAGCAGACACGACTGCCCCTACCTCTAGCTGAAATACAACTATTGGTTGTATCGGTAGAACACCCAGTGTCTGGTAAACATGAGTCAGCTAGTCTGATATACGCGCGGCAGGAGCTTGGGCTCCTTCGCTTGTGTAACAACCCGATCGATCATTTTGAGCTTTAAGATTTTGTTCAGTGGTTCGAGGTCTTGAGTGGATTCATATTATGTATTATGACTTACGTGCATGGTCGGATTCGATCTTTGTATGTTTCAGGATCTATTTTAATGAGTGATTCTCATTTTAGAAGGTTAAGTTTATAATATTGATCGAGGTTTGGTTTTTGTGAAAACAACCCCGAAATGGTATTTTGATGGATCTGATAGGTTTATATCGTGATTTTTCACTTGGGCGTATGCTCGAAATTGAATTCGGAGGTCCGTAGGTTGATTTGTATTGCTTTGCGGAAAGTTCGCAATTTAAAGGCTTAGAAATTTTGATAAGTTCGACCATAGGTTGAATTCATAGCTATCATGTTTGGATTTATATTTCGAGACTTGATATTGGTTCATTTTGTTATCTAAAACTAGTCTAAAAGTTTGGCATCATTCCGAGTTGATTTGATAGGAATCAGATGGGCAGTTGTGTTTTTAAATGTTCTTGAGTTTCATGTTGATTTCATGTGTTTTGAAGGTCTTATTCATGGTTTTGGATGTTATTCTAATGATTTGATCATGCGAGGAAGTTCATGTTATGTTCTCAGATTGGTATTGATGTTTGGCTTGTAGCCCCGAAGGCTGGGGTGAGTTTTGGATGCGTTTCAGAGTGTTTGAAAGATTTTTAGTTTTGCTGGTGTTGAACAGATGCTTCAGGTCTCGCATTTGCGAGATAGGTCTTGGATTTTCGAGATAGGTCTCGCATTTGTGATATTAGGCTGAAGTCTGCTAGGTTCGCATTTGCGAACCCGGAGGTCGCATTTACAATTGCGGGAGGGGGGGGGATTGGGTGAGCTTGTTCGCATTTACGATCTTGAGGGTCGTATTTATGAAGTGTCCATGTTCGAATTTGCGAACTTAGTGTTGCATTTGTGACGTTAGCAAGATTTTGAGGGTCTTCACTTTGCGATCTCTTTGTCGCATTTTTGGGGTTCGCATTTGAACCCCAAATCGCAATTGTGACACCAGCGCCTGTACATAAAAGCTGAGGGGCAGGATTTTAGTTTCATTTTCATATATTTGAACCCTAGACTTGGTAGGAGGAGATTTTGAAGAGGGGTTTTTATCTACAATCATTGGGTAAGTGATTTTGTCGATTTCCAAATATTTTACATTATTATATGTGAGTTTTAACATCAAAATTATGAGAATGAAAGTGAAAATTTGAGAAACTTTGTCTATATTTTGAAAATGAGAATTTGGGGTTTCAGAGTCGATTTGGACTCGGATTTTTGAAACAAAACAGATGTATGGACTTGTAGGGTTATGGGTAGTGGGAATCTACCCTTGGACCCGGGTTTGACTAGACGAGTCCCGAGGTTGACTTTTAAGGAATTGTGTAAAGATCATAACTTTAATTACTGTAATCGATTTCTCTTGCATTATTTGATGTTATTGAGTCAATTCTGGTTAGATTTGAGCCGGGCGGATGTGAATTGTAAAGGGAAAGTTATTTTTGAGTATTGATTGAGCGTTTTTGATATAAGTATCTTGCCTAACGTTGTGTAGGGGAACTACCCCGTAGGGATTGGTTTGTTTGTGGTATTTGAACAACGTGAAAGACGTGTACTCGAGGCGACGAGTGTGACGCGACTTTGTATGTGGAAATTTAACCGGTTCCCACCTTGTCTCTTATGGTTGAACTACTCTTACTTGAAGTCATTATTACTTGTATGTCTTTCATCGTGAGCTTATTCTTCTGCTTCATTGCATTGTTATCATTATTCTGTTGATTTACTTGTTGTACCTCGTGTTATTGTTGTTCTTGTTAGATTCGGTGTTGTTGAGCCGTGGCTATATGTGGTTGTGGTATTGAAATTGTTGTTGTGTAAATGTTGTGATGTATGGGCACATGTGGTGCAGGTTGTTATGTTATATTGTTATGTTTTGGAAAATGTGGTATTGTTGAGAGAATTTTCAGGGTGTTCGCGTGTGAGTTGTCTGTGCTAATGTTATTATTAATATTTGCACATGCAGCGTGACAAGGCGGGCTATATATGTGGATTTGCGCATGTGGAGAGACAAGGTGGGAATATTATAATGCGCGTATGGCGAGACAAGGCAGACGTTTACTTTATTGTTGCGCACGCTGTTGACGATCAATTTTGGCCCTCGCCTTTAAAATTAACTTATTTACACTTAATGATTTGCAATACGTATGCTGAAAATACTTTTCTAATCAAAATACCTATTTTTATAAATTACTAATTAACAGTGTTGAATGTCATGTCCCAAAGCGATAGGCTGTGACGGGCACCCGGTGCCTTACTTAACCGAGCACCAACATAACGTATCTTTCTTATCATACCATCATGGGTAAATGGGCTAGAAAGGTAGTCATGAGATAACCAAAGTAAAACATAAGGGAATACTAGACATAGAATGACCCAACATGAATAGAAACTTATACATGTGATATATGGGCTTATAAGGCCGAGATGAACATTTGTACACTTAAAACATAGGCCGAAAAAGGCCATACAAGTATCCATACACATGACATATGTATACCAGACTCTAAGAGTATATAAATGTCATAAAGGTTGGGACAAAGCCCCAGCATATCAATCAATACATGTCCAAATCATACTGACCAAATAGGCAACTCCGGAGCAAGTGGAGTGCATCAACACCTTCTGCTGATCTTATAGCCTACTAGGAGGACTGTCAACCTATCTATCAGGACCTGCGGGCATGAAACACAGCATCCCCAGGCAAAAGGGGCGTCAGTACAAATAAAGTACCGAGTATGTAAGGAATGAAAAGTAGTATATAAAAGACATAAAAGAAATATGGAGTAAAGTACTTAACCTGTAAGTCTGAATAGCTATGTGAATCATAAAATATTTATAATGTCATGCATGTGCTTGTAAATGTCATATCACGCATAGGTATATGCGTACATAGCATCATCGAGCCTCTGAGCGTATCCCATCATATCATCTCGGCCTCTGCAAATAAAATCATCAACATATACTAACTGATCAGGTGGTGGCGCGTATATAATGCCATAACCTTTCCCCATACCCCGTATACATATACTATATGCGTATCTAACGCCATCTGATCATGGGTCAATACACATGTATACATGAACGTGATGCATAATGAAGTAAGTCAATAAGATCACTCAAAATGTCATGAGACCCATGAACAGACGATATGATAGTACGACATATGGGGAATAAAGAACATAGGCAACCCTAATACTTCCAAAAGTAGAATCATTTATGAAAGTTGCGTGCTTTCTCGTTTCATTGTATCATATGGATAATACCAAAAGGAAAGAACGGATAGCCCTAACATACCTTAACTCTGTTGAATCCTTAATATCTTCCAAACAATTCTTCAAACAACTCAACTCAATCTGCCATAGCATAAGGAGATTCAAAATCAGTGTTGAGTAAAGCTAAGGCCACAACTTAAACTAAAAGCTTGTTTATGTAAATTTGGGAAGCATATCCCCTGTAAAAATGGCCTCCTCCAATACCATATACAAAACAACAATAACCAAAGTAATACAATCAGCAATTCAAAAATAACCTAACTACAATTCGGGACCTTTAATACAACAAAAACCCTAAATATACCATAACTCACCCAATAAACAAGTTATCAATTAGCCTGAAATTGCAACGACGAGTGACCAGCCTACTACCCTACCACATGTGGAATTTATCCATGCCCTTTGTCCTTCCAAACTCCATAAATCAGCAACACAATAGGTCAACAAGAGTTGACTACAAAATAATCCACTAAAAGTGAAATAAATTGAACTCACGGCTTCCGATCACCGCTCTGTGAGCTCTAACTATTAGGAAATGAATTTATCAACCTTCCTTGATATTTAAAACCTTAAATACAGAAACTAGACATTTTCGTAACTATGAAGTACCTTCCAAAACTTAAACTACAAAGAAAAAGAGAGGTGATATAACGATACTTACGTCGTAGGGATCGTTCTAATGTTATTGCTTCTTGATTTCATACCCGGGATGTTAATATTCTTGGAAAACCTATAAGTGAGCTTAAGGATATGTTTATGGGTGTTATATGGTCGTGTTATATTGAAAAATGAAGGGAAGGACGACCTAAGACCTATATATATCAACTTTTGAAAAGTCAAAGAGGTGCTAGCTTGGCACCTTAGCATTGACCCATCTTCCGACGCTTATATCTTTTTATCCGGATGTCATATGAGAAAATGGTTAATTGAGTTGGAAACTATATTCCATGAAATTAAATTTGGTATATAATATATCCCAAAAATACCTTATATAGCACACGAAATGTATTGCTCAAAAAGCTTCAGCGACACACCTACTTGTCACCTTGCAGTATGTGCAGTCTCGCAAAACAACAAATATCTCTTTACTCAGATGTCGTATCAACAAAAGATTTAATGTATTAGACGCTAAACTCACAGATATTTAATTTGACATGTTTATCATCCCGTAATTCCATATATATTGAGAGAAAAGCTCGGCTACATTTGACCTAATTTTTAGTGTATTTATGAATGTAACTTGTGATGACCTTTGCCAACTTTTGTTCCACAACTCGCTTGACTTCAATATGTAACACACGACTATCATAAGCAAAAACCAACTCATAACATAACCTCCTTATCACGTTAAGAACCCTAGTATCGCCCCAAAAGTACATGTTATAACATTCCCAACTGGTTGACATTCGACGAAACTTATTTTCTTCAATTTGTTTAGCTTCTAAGACTTTCAACCCTCTTGGTACTTTTTGTCCATGATCTTAAATATTTGTAACATCCAAGATAACATGATTAACTTACTTTTAATGACAATATCATTTCTGAGCTTACATCAATTGACTTACGACGTACTCTCACGTACAAAAGTATGGGGTGTAACATTAAAATTAATAATTGGTATTACATAATTATAATAATATATCATACTTACTATTTTAGACTATTAAAATAAACTTTTATACATTACAAAAGTTTTATAATTTTTTTAACAAGTTACTCCTTAATAATTAGTTAATTAGCCTACCATTTCAATAATTCAAAATTAATGTCATAATTTGGAAAATAAAGTATTTTTTAAATAATTAATTAATTACGGTAATGTATTTGATAATTATAATTTCTACAATATTTTATTGAATTAATTAAGTTTATTTAAATTTATTTCAAAATATTAAAGACTAAAAGGTTACAAATGTAATTTCCTAATTAATTACAAAATGGCTACTATTTAAATTATTTTCAGCCCAAATACCAAGCCCAAACCGATCTGACCCAGTCCAAATACCCCACTCATTCCACTTTGACAAACCATGCCACTCTCTTTAAACCAATTAAAAGTAGCCACGTCACCCATCTCTATCACTCACACAAGAAACACAGTTAATCGATGTCGTCCGTCCACTTGATCAACGGTCCACATTCCATCTTTATTTTTTTTAATTTCGAATGTATTTTCAGATGCAGTGTCAACCTTCAAAGTCCGGATTTTTAGGGTCGTTGATCTAAAGAATCAACAACCCAAATCTCTTCCCTCAACTTTAACCCCAGAGACGACCTAAACCTACCCAAATCCTAAAATCATTTCCATGCTATCCTAGCCGCCCCCTTTCCCTTTCCCTTTCCTCTCTCAGTTCTTTCAAACACCAGACCCATCAATCCTAGAAACCTTGCAGCAAATCGTGCAAGGTTGTAAATCATGATCCCAAATCATTCTTTCTGCCTTCTCACTCCGTGAATCTCACCGATATCTCACCATTTGGTCATATGAATTTGAAATTTCGAGTCTTCTGACTTAGACGCAAATATGAAACTTCAAGTCTTCAAATCTTTTGATGTTGCAAAGAAATCAAGGGCATTCATGAGCATCTCATGATGTTTATTCAAAACCAGAGGTCAAATGCAATGACCTTTGGATTTCTGATCTTTGTCTATGATCTTGTCGTATATGATGGTTTTCTTCCACTCAGGTAAATCTCTCATTGATATTTCCCCTATGTTCATTTCTGATTTTACTCTATCGTGCTTGCATCATCTAGTAATCCTCACTTCCCACTATCGAGTTTGAATCTGTGAAACCCTAAGGCTTCAATGACTTAGGGTTGGAATCTGTGAAACCATAAGGCTTTAATGGCCACTATTAATTGAGGATTTTAATTCCCTAACCTAACACAAGAGAACATACACATGAAATCACTGAAAAATAATCAATTTCAGGTCTTGAGTAGGGAAAAATCAAACTAGGTTCTTTTTGAATAGTTTTCAGATTCTTTCCGGTTTTAAGCACTACACTGGTCTGAGTTTGAGTCCTGGATTCTTAACAGATAGATAAGATTCTCATTTGGTTTGCTGCCTAAAGGAGGTCAGTGAACCTCAACCTTCTTCCTCTTTTAATCGTTTAATTGAAAGCATGATTGTTCTGTTATCTCATGATTAAAAGACTCTATTTCTGATGTGTTATGGTTGAATGCCTCTATGTGTTAGTTATTAATCTATGACTGGCCATTAAACTCTAGAATCATAATTTCTTTAAATATTGTGAAATTAGAGGCATGCGTTGATTAGTTATTCTGGTAATCCTGATGAATATTTTTTATAACTTAAATATACCTTGTTAAACTCTTGATAGTAACAAAAGAAATTTCAAACAACCTTAATAGTTGGCTTAATCTCCTGATGTTCTGTTATAGCTCTCGTATGTATTATGACTTAGTGTAATTGACATGATTCACTTGGTATCTGGTCTAATTGGGTATGAATGTATGATGTTAAGTATAGGGCTATCACTTGACCTAAGTTTGGTAGTTTGTATTTTTCTATGATTCTGTAACTCTAGAACATTAGTGCAAGACCTTCTGCCAGAACTTCACTATATGAGATAATGCCTTAAAGCAACTAGATTAAGCTCTAAGGAACCTATGCATTTCAGTTATGTCTTCTGCTATCTACTTGGTTTAAGTCATGTCTATAAACCTAATTGAATTTATACCTTCTATAGTTGAATACCCTCTGATAGAATGATGTGTTGCAAAACCTCATTATAACAACTAATCTACTTATCTCATAATTGAAATATGCTTGCCTAGTGTAAATTTTCACTATTCAGGATCAACTATGATGGCCATGTTAGTCTGATTTCATGTTTAATACTCAGTCATGTTGTAATGTGGTAGTATTAGTTAGAATACAACATGTACATATTTGAATGTCATCCATTAGGCAATTCCTAGTATCTTTTTCTATTGGTAAGATCTATAAAGACCAGATTTGGTGTGACGTATTAAAGATGGATGCTTGTCACTTATTAGTTATAAGACCATGGGTGTATGATAGGTGTGCTAAATAAGATGAAGACCTTAACACCTATTCTTTTACAAAGGATGAACGTAAGATTATTTTAGTACCATTGAATCCCGAAGAAATTGCTAAAAATTTGAAGCCCAAGAACTACTCTTTTGTGACTAAATTACAAACAATTGGTCCAATCAATAGAGAAAAGTCTTTGAATGTTGGTATTAATATGGAAGAGCACAAGGAGGAGGAGCATACACTAGATCCACAAGTTGAGAATTTACCTCCGAAGTTTGATGATGATCCTTTGGAGCATCCCATATGTGAGCTAAACTTTTTACCTAATAGAGATGCTCAACATAATATTGATTTGATCTTTGATTTTATCTTTCCAAATGAGGCAACATATTGCATTTATCTAGAAGTCCATGAAATTTTGCAATTACGAGAGGAAGGGTTGCTTAAAAAGGAGTCCATAAGGGAGGGTTTGAGTTCATATTTTATTCCAGCTTTTTTCTTGTCTCCAAAGAATGAATATTTTCAAGCATATGTAGGAATATGAAATATTAACACAAATTCCATCAATAGTTATGATCTAATTAAATATGCATGTTGTTGCTGATGAATTATCAAGAAGATATATTTCGATCTCCAAGCTTGATCCAAAGGTACTTGAATTTGATTCTTCTATCAATTTTTGTGGTACTAAATTAACTTTTTTGGTATATACCTAAGTACCGCATTGACATGGACAAGTTCAGGATTCTTGAAGATCAAAAGAAAATAACTTATGTTTATGGGTTAGTAGTTAAAAATCGATTTATGAGTATTCACTGCAGAAATATTGGTACAAAGATACTATTGAGAAAGTGGAATTTAGTTCGGCTACATGCTAAGCTTTGTTACAATATGATGAAGCTCTTTGACAAGTTAGAAAAATGCAACTTAGATCCTGGTGAATATGAGTTCAACTAAATCATAGAAATTTTCAATCTTGTGCCATTTGTGGAGCCTCTAGACTCGAGGACGAGTCTTTCTCAACTAGGGGAGAATGATGTTAAAGAAGAATATGTGTTAAATTTTATTAATTTTGGCCAAGATCATGTTTTAGAGATCAAGTCCAAACGTATGGACTTATTTTCAAGAAGCGCAAGAAATCCAAGAAGCTCAAGATTTATTTCAAGAAGCCAAGATTCGTTCCTTCTTAAAATAGGATTTATTTTATTCCTTTTAGAATAAGGATTTTTCTTTTAGTAGGATTCTAGTTTCTTTTCCTTGTAGAATAGGGATTTTCTTTTATTTTCTTTAGTTATTTTATTTCCTTATTAGAATAGGAATATCAAAGAAGAGACCTAAGCCTATATAAAGAGTTTCCTTGCCTCGTAGAAAAAGGAATTTACGTTTTTAGGGTTTTCCTAGTTTTACAATAGAGTGTTTTTCTCTATTTTGTCTTTTTTATCCTTGTTTTTGGTTCCAAGCAAGGTGGTGATAGTCTTTATCTTATTTTTAATTGCGTGTGGTATTTATTTATCACGTTAATTGATTCCAAGTGGTGACTTTAGGAACTTTTTAGTTCTTAATCATTCAAGAACATGTTTCTTGATCTAAAGTCGTTCTTTTGATATTATAGAATCATAACTTTCATTGAATTGGTGCAGTACCAATATTTAGTTATTTTGAACAAGTAAATAGTCTTTCTTATAGTTCATATCGTCATCTTTCACCTCATTTTTGAATTACCATATTCCGAGTTCTAAAACTTGAGATACGTTGTTTCTTGAAATTGACCAACAAACCACGTTTTCGTTTCAAGATCTTGATCCTGGTCGGTTGGTTATTTGTTAACTCGAAGAATCACATCAAAGTACCTTGGTCATGAATGGAATTCTACCCTAAGCCTTTAATCAATTGACTTCTATTAATATCTTTAGGTTTAGTGTTCAATGGAAACAAAGGTTTTCACTGTAAATTGCTTTTACTATATGTGACTTTATACTAATTTTGCGTTCTTGATTACTGTTGATTTTTTATAATTTATCTTGAAATTATATTGGTGTTACTTACATATATAATTATGTATATTGGGCCACATATCTTATAACTTTCTCTTTCTTTTTGTACATGCATTTAAATTGGGTTTGCCCACTTCTCAAAGAACTCAGGCCAAAGTTCTTGCCTGAACCTTTTGGAGTCTGAAGTTGCTGTTGTCCATCTTCACTATCTGCTGGGCTTACCTTCCCTCAGGACCAAAACTTGAGTCCACCTCTTTCCCCTATTGAATACTTAGCTTTATATCTTTGAATTATATTAACAACCTATGCAAGCCCTAAAGACGTAGGATAAAAGAAACACTGTGACTTAGTAACAATAATTCTAAGTCGTTAATCATTCCTATTATTCAGTTATCAACTTCTACTAATGATTCTTATGAAGTTTTGGAACTAAGACATATTTCACAAAGGTCGACAGCCTTCTCTTTTTAAAGAAACCAGAAAAAATATAAAATTGAAAAGTGGTTTCCCAAAATGTTGAGCTTTTCTACAAAAATCGAACAAATGTTGCTGCAAAGTCAAAGCTTTCAAACAATTTTTTCAAATTATAATACGGGATTTGAGAATCAATTGTCAAGGTATACCTAAGACTATTTCTTTAACCAACCTTTATTTTACTAGAGTTATACAAGTAGCCATACAATTCTTAGGAAAAATTATTGTAAAACATAGACCTATTTTACAATGCTTGCAAAATATAAACCCTATATATACTTCCAAACTTCTTTCAATTATGTCGATCTTCTCTAAAAATTATCATAAGTGAAACATATATTCCTCTTTTAAAGGTACATATACTATTTTCTTTCAAAATGATAAGGCTTTAAACAAGACATAGGTAAGCCATACACATTTTAATTAAATATAATATAGACATCTAATTCCTTAAACCTAGTCTAAGCCCTATGGACCTACCTCAGGTAGATTTTAAGGGATGCCTAACACCTTTCCCTTAGAAGAACAAGAACCCTTACCCAAAATATCACCGGTTAACAGACTAATATAGAAATGATCTTAGTAATTAAACAAGTAGCCTAGTATACCTTTAAATATTAGGCAACGACTCTTTTTTATCATAAACATGAAAACCACTAGTTGAATCTTGTTTTGACTCATGCAAAATAGGGTGCAACACACGCGACGAGACAATGGGGGCTATGTTACGGATGATTTGGGATGAATTATAATGGTTTGGGGCTTTTTTATTGATTATATTTGTGTACTGGTGTGCTTACCTTGTGTGAGTCATGCATATTATGGTATTGTCGTGTTGTTTCCTATGCACCATTCGTTGTCTCTGATCTTACTTGTTGACTCGAGCTGAGATAGAAAACTTGCACAAGCATACACCATAGTTGTTCAGTCATATCAGTCCAAGAATATGAACCTTGATGTTTATTGATCATTTATATGTATTTTTATGTACCTGCCTTCTGTGCGTGAGTTGCATCGTTAGACGTGAGTTGTCCATGCGAATATGAGATATTGTTACTATCTTAGCATGTGAGTTGTCCATACATATATGAGGTATTAATGGTATTGGCACATGGGTTGTCCATGCAGCACATGAGTTGTCCATGTGGTTGTGATTGGTAATGTAGGCACAAGATGACAAGTGATTAGGGTTTGTTATTTGGGAATCGTGAAATTGTGATTATGAGGTGTGGTACCTCAGAGAAATTCTTGTATAAACCTCGTGTGAAAGCGATTGCGTTTATTGGGTTGTTACTTGTTTTCCCTTACTTGGTTTCACTGGACTTTAACTGTATTTTGCTTACTTTACGGTGTTATTACCTCTTTGCTCTTTGTTTTTGATTGTTGTTTCTAGTTCTTATTGCAAGTATTGCAACATTATTCTTACCATGTGTAGCTTAATACTGTTCCCTATTAGTTTCATATTTATACTTGTACAAGTTATTATGGTTAGTAGGTGTATTGATTATTCCTCGTCACTACTCCATCGAGGTTAGTATTGATAAGTATTGGGTACCGTTGTGGTGTACTCATGCTACGCTTGCTGCATATTTTTGTACAAATATAGGTACCTCGGGGCATGTTGATCATTAGATAATTGCTCGAGTATTGTTGCAGAGATTTCAAGGTATACCTGTCGTTGTGTTCGCAAGCCTCAAAGTCACCTTCTGAAATTTTACTTTTTACTATTTATTTCTATTCCGGAACATTTATACTTAGAAATTTTCTAGAAAACTCAGTAGAGTTTATGACTTGTACTAGAAAGTTTGGGATGTTATATATCTACTTTGGATTGTTGGCTTTATATAGAAATTTCAGGTTCATGTTTAATAGTTGGTTGATTGAAATATGCTATTAATTCCATAAGTGTTAGGCTTACCTAGTCTTAGAGACTAGGTGTCATCATGACTCCAATAGAGGGATTTTGGGTCATGACAAGTTGATATTAGAGCTCTTAGTTCATAGGTGCTACGAGTGATAACCAAGTTTAGTAGGGTCTTGCGGATCGGTACAGAGACGTCTGTAATTATCTTCGAGAGGCTACAAAACTATTAGGAAAACTTTACTTCTTTCATTTCTATTGTTTGAGTTTATTGATTTTTGAGTTTGAGCCTTTGTTATTCTATTCTATCATAGATGGTGAGAACACAAACTGCAATTACTGATGAAACTGCCCCAAGAGCCGGTATTGCTAGGGGTCGGGGTAGAGGTACATGCCGAAGAGGAGCGCGTGCTACAACTAGAGCACCAACCAAAGAATCAGCTGAGGAGCCAGCGGTAGCTCCGATTGGGGGACATGCGCGGAGGCGCCTGTTTCTACCCTAGTACTTCAGGAGACATGAGCGCAATTCCTGAGCATGTTTGGTACAGTGTCTTTGGTGGGATTAATTCTGGTTGCACCGGTTACTTCACAGACCGAGGGAGGAGATCATACTCCTAACGCCGGTACGCCAAAGTAGTGGGACCATATGTTTAGTTTCTACGTGTCATGACACCATAGCCCATTATTCCGGTTCAACCTGAGGTCAGGCCAGGGGCATCAAAGGAGGAGCGGTTGAGACTTGGGAGGTTGAAGAAGTATCATCCTCCTACTTACAGCGACCTAGATAGAGAGGATGCACAAGGTTTTCTAGAGAAGTGCCATTGTATTCTCTGCACCATGGGTATTGTGGAGACGAGCGGAGTTGCTTTTATTATATTTCAATTGTCTGGAGCAGCATATTAATGGTGTTAGGTTTATAGGATAATAGGCCAGCGGATGTAGTGTCACTCACTTGGACTCAGTTTTCAGAGATGTTTTTGGGGGAGTTTGTTCCCCAGACCCTTTTCGGATGCATAGCGCATAGAGTTCGAGCATCTACGTTAGGGAACTGTGACAGAGTTAGAGTATTCCATCAAATTCAGTGAGTTGTCCCGTCACGCACCTGATTTGGTTTCTATAGTTAGAGCGAGTCTGCAGGTTCATTGAGAGGCTCAATTATGGTATCCGATTTAGCATGGCTTGGGAGTTGGAGATAGATATTCTGTTTCAGCTGATGGTAGAGATCACTTGCTGATTAGAGGGTATACGGGGCCAGGAGAGAGAGAGAGTAGGAAGTCTAAGAGGACTCGTAGACCGAGAGGAGATACTGATCCCTAGTTTGGAGGCTGGGTACATAATGGTAAAGGTTTTGTTAGTCAGCTAGTTCAATTTGCACTTCATACTTCACGCAATGTTTCAGATATCCATGGGTCCCAAAATACCATACTAGATAACTTCCACAGCCACGCTAGCGAGAGGTTGCTTTGAGTGTGGAGATACTTGCCACATGGTGAAAGATTGCCTCAGACTCTAAACATATGTGTCATAGTGTGATATTTAGGCTATGAGTTCCGCTCAAGCTGCTGCTATACCTGCACCACTAGCTAGGGGTGGAGGTTAGGCGAGTAGAAGTTGCCCTACTAGGGGAGTCCGTGCCGATTGTTATGCTCTTCCTAGTTGGGCGAAGGCTGATGCACCAGATGATGTTATTACAGGTATAGTTTCGCCTAACCTTTAAGATAGAGATGAATTTGTGTTAGAGATGCATTTGTGTTATTTTGATCCTGTCCCATTTATTGGTAAGATTCATCCTACCTTGCTTCAGATATGATTGTGTTTTGTCTTTCTTGTACTCTGTTCATGTGTTCACGTTAGTTCGACAACTCTATTGTGATAGCCTGTGTGTATCGTTCTTGTTTAGTTGCTAATGCGGGTCATGAGACTTGGGTGGACTTTCTTTTAGTTAATACTGTAGGTTTTGATGCGATTTCTGGGTGGTTTCTCCACAACTTATGATTCGGCTGTTCTACAGATGAAAAGTCTGTTATGTGTTGTTGTTTTGGTTCTACGATAATGAGTTAGTAGGTGGGTTAGTTGCTGAGATGTTTATTTTACTCGTAATTCCAAGTGGAGGATGGGGACTTGGTGTTCTTTGTGCATAAGTGTGTTTGTACCAGGCTATGCGCCTCAGTGGGGTTATGTTAGGGTACAATTCGTTATGGTTGTTGCGTGTATCTTGTTCCTTCCATGTGGATTGAATCCATAGTACGGTATCAGTGGAGAGTTGTGCATGCTGGACTTATTTGATAGTTCTCGCATGTGTTCCTCTCTTCATATTCAGTCATATTCGAGTTATGGTTCTTGGGTTTGGATTGCGATGTATATGCCCAGGTGGCGTTCAATATGGCTTGTTGATCGGGCGAGTAGCTATGAGTTTTGCATGTCTCTTGCATCATTTTCAGTGTTGTAAAGGTTTTGAACAAGGTTCTAGTCGATATGAGTCTATTTTCTGGTACCAGGCTTGGTAATGGGCAACTATTATGGTCGGAGTTGTTGCTACAGGCAACGGGTGATGTATTATGTCCCGCGATTGTATCTTTTGGATGTATGCATGAGCTGTTGTAGTTAGTTGAGGATTTTACAGAGTGTTTTCGTGATGATAGGGAGCTTAGTGGATGTGAAAATTTGATTCTATGGCTTATCGGCTTGAGTAAAAGGAATAATCTTCGGTTGAGATGATGTTGTCGGGCCTATGCGGATTGGGGTGACGTCGTATCACTCATGGGTACGTGTATGGTGATTTTATATCGTGATTTGATGACTTGGGAAAGACTATTGGCATGTTTAAGGACGAATGTTTGTTTAAGCGGGGGAAGAATGTAACGACCCGACCAACCATTTTGAGCTTTAAGGTTCTGTTAAGTGGTTCGATGTATTTAGTGTCTTCATATTGTGTATTATGACTTGCGTGCATGGTCGGATTCGATCTTTGGATGTTTCAGGATCTATTTTGATGAGTGATTCTCATTTTGGAAGCTTAAGTTGAAAATGTTGACCGAGGTTTGACTTTTGTAAAAACGAAATCGGAACAGTTTTTTAATGGCTCCGATAGGTTCGTATCATGATTTTAGATTTGTGTGTATGTCCAGTATTGAAGTCAGAGGTCCGTAGGTTGATTTGTGTTGTTTTGCCGAAAGTTGCCAATTTAAAGGCTTAGAATTTTGATAAATTTGACCGTAGGTTGACTTCATAGCTATCATGTTTAGATTTCTGTATCGGGACTTAGAATTGGTCCTTTTTGTCATTTGGAGCTAGTCCGTAAAGTTTGGCGTCATTCCGAGTTGATTTAATAGGAATCAGACGTGCGGTTGTATTTTTAGAAGTTCTTGAGTTTCATGTTGATTCATGTGTTTTGGAGGTCTGATTCATGGTTTCAGATGTTATATTGATGATTTGATCATGCGATAAAGTTCATGTTATGTTCTCAGACTGGTATTGATGTTTGGTTTGGATCTCCGAGGGCTCAGGTGAGTTTCGGATGCGTTTCAAAGTGTTTGAAAGAGTTTTAGTTTTGCTGGTATTGAACAGGTGTTTCAGGTCTCGCATTTGCAATATAGGGTTCTTCTAGATTCGCATTTGTGAACCCAAAGTTCGCATTTGCAAGGGGGGGGGGGGGTTAGATTGTTCGCATTTGCGAAGTGTCCATGTTCGCATTTGCGAACTTAATTTTGCATTTGCAATGTTAGCAGTACTGTGAGCGTCTTCGCTTTTGCGATCTGTTCCTCTCATTTGCGAACCCCCGGTTGCAATTGTGACACCTGCACCTGGATATAAAAGCGGAGGGACGGGATTTTAGTCTTATATTCATATCTTTGAACCCTAGACTCGGCACGAGGCGATTCTGAAGTTCTATTTTCATCTATAATCATTGGGTAAGTGATTTTGTCAAATTTCCAACTTGTTTACACGATTATATGTGAGTTTTAACATCAAAATTATGAGAATCAAAGTGAAAATTTGAGAAACTTCGTCTATATTTTTTTAAATGAGAATTTGATTTTTGAGAGCCGATTTGGACTTGGATTTTGAGAATAAAATACATGTATGGACTCGTGGGGTTATGGGTAGTCGGAATCTACCATTGACCCGAATTTTGACCGGGCGAGCCCCGGGGTTGACTTTTGAGGAATTGTCAAAGATCATAGCTTTAATTATTGGAGTTGATTTCTCTTGCATTATTTGATGTTATTGAGTCGATATTGGTAAGATTTTAGCCGAGCAGATGTAAATTTTAAATGGAAAGCTATTTTAGAGTATTGATTGAGCACTTCTGATGTAAGTATCTTGCCTAACATTGTGTGAGAAACTATACCGTAGGGATTAGTTTTTTGGCGCTATTCGAACTACGTGAAAGACGTGTACTGAAGGCGACGAGTGTGTACACGGCTTTATATGTTGACATTTGATCGGTTTAGACTCTTAGGGTTGTTATGCACACTAAATTGAAGTTGCTCTATCATGTTATGTCCTCCATTTTTAAATTCACTCTTATATTCCTTAATTGAAGTTGTTGGTTCGTGTCCTATCTTTTGTTGCCAAATATACTCTTACATGCTTTATTTGTAATTGTTGCCACGTTATTGTTACATGGTACCTCTTCCGGAGTTGATTATCCTTAACTGAAGTTATTGTTACATGTTATCTGTTCTGTAGTTGATTATCCCTAATTGAAGTTATTGTTACTGGTTATATCTTCCGTATTTGATTATCCTTAACTAAAGTTATTGTCACATGTTATCTATTTTGTAATTGATTATCCTTATTTGAAGTCTATGTTACATGTTATTTCTCTTATGGTTGAACTACTCTTTCTTAAATTAATTATTACTTGTATGTCTTTCATCGTTGAGCTTATTTTTCCATTTCATTGCGCTTTTGTCATTCTTGTGTTGATTTACTTGGTGTACCTCTTGTTATTGTTGTTCTTGTTGTACTCGGTGTTGTTGCACCATGGGCTATATGTGGTTGCGGTATTGGAATTGTTGATATGGAAACGTTGTGGTATATGGGCACATGTGGTGTGTGTTATTATGCTATGTTGTTATGTTTTGGCACATGTATTATTGAGAGAATTGTCGGGGTGTTTGCACGTGAGTTCTCCATGCTATTGTTATAAATGATATTTGCACATACGGCGTGACAAGGTGGGCTATTTATGTAAGTTTGCGCATGTGGAGAGACAACAACAACAACATACCAGTAAAATCCAACTAGTGGAGTCTAGGGAGGGTAGGATGTACGCAGACCTTACCCCTACCCCGGAAGGGTAGAGAGACTGTTTTCGGGAGACCCCCGACTCAATAGAAGAGACAATAAAATCAGAAAATAAACGAAGGAAGAGATCTGTAACAACAAAAGAAGCAAAAGAAGTAATAATATCATCTTAAGAGACACCAAATAAGTGAAAAGGAGTGCAATATACTGCAAAACAACAAAATAGTGTGAACACAATATAGACCGCTAACAAAGTCACTGAAAATAACTCCAAACAATAAAGTTTCGATCTTTGATCAAATCCGCAAAATTCAACAAAAGTTAACCCGGGCCCACATGATCAAAACCCGAGTCAAGAGGTAGATTCTGACTATGCGTGATCTTACGAGTCCAAATATATGATTAGGTTCCAAAACTGATTCCAAATCGACTCTAAAATCTCCAATTTTCACGCTCTTAAGTTATTGACAAACCCCCCAAATTTTCATTCAAAATTCTAAGTTTTAGATGTAGAAATCCACGGGGATTCAAGATATAAAGCCAAACTCAAATTAAAATTGTTTACATCCAATATAGTAGTGAAAGTGCTTTCCAAAATTTCACTTCTCGAAGTTTAGGGTTCGAAATATGAGAGAATGGGTAAAATTTCGAAATTATATCACTTATAGGTCTACCTAGCGATAAACTTCGCAAACACGACCTTCGCCTCCCGTTCGCTAAGCATAAAAGTGCACTGCCTCAAATAACCCTTCGCAACATTGCTTGCACCCTGCAAACTCGATCCACAAGCTCCACTAGCCTAAGCGAACACGAGCCTACTCACAGGAACGTGAGGGCCAAGCTCTGGCCAATCCCCTAGCCGCCTCACCTCTTCGCGAACGCGACCCCTTTGTCTCGAATGCGAAGGCCATTAAGCCACAACCCCATGCGAATGCAACACCCATATCGCGTACGCGAAGCTCAATCCTGCCCAGCAACAAAAATGACCTCTGCGATCACAATCCATCCTCCGCGATCATGAAGAAGGACCTTACACTAGCAAAATCTGCAACTTCCAACAATGTTGCGCGTGGTTCGGAACTTACTCGAGTTACCTAGGATCCAGTCCAATCACACTCACAAGTACATAAATACTATCCGAACCTATCCAAAACCTCCACACACAGACGATACCATCAACAACGAATCAAAGGCCAAAATGCAAATTGAACTTCTCTTAAGTTCAAGAAGCTTCAAACTTTAAACCAAGCGTCTGATTCAAGTCTAACGTATCCGGATTACAACCAAACCTGTCACATAAGTCTCAAATATAAAAAAGAACCTATTTCAACTTCCGAAACTAAAATCTGAATCAGATATCACCAAAGTCAACCCGCGGTCAAACTTAGGAACTCTCCAAACCTTCAAATTGTCAACTTTCGGTAACTAGCGCCAAAACACCCTAGGAACCTCCAAATCTAAATACGAACATACGTCTAAGTCCAAAATTACTATACGAACCTCCCAAAATTATCAAATCACTAATCCAGGTCGTTTAAATAAAAGTCAAACATTGGGAAACTCTTATAACTTAAGCTTCTAATAAAGGAATTAAGTGTTCTATTTCATTCCAAAATATTTCCTGAACCAAATCAACCTTCTTCACATGTTGCAAAACAACAACCAAGCATACAAGAAACATTAAATGGGAAAATAGGGCTCAAATACACAAAACGATTGGCTGCATCATTACATTCACTTAAAATTCCTAAATTTAATAGACCCACTTCATATCAACTCCTTCTTCGTAAAAGACCTTCACTGCTTAAAAATCTAGGGTTCATCAAGAGGTCATTTTCTCTTCTATTTTATTTTGTTCCTTTACTATATTTTCTTAGTTGTTCTCATTGTTTTTAATTCACTTCCAGAAATAAAGAATTTGACATTTTCTCATGACTCCCAGTTGAAAAACTAATTTTTGGTTGTATCCAATTTCAATATGCCATGTAAGAAAAGGTATAAAAATAATAATTGTTATCCCAGATATTGATATATTAACTTTAGACGAAAATTTCCCAAAGAATTCTCTAAGCAATAGCAGTATTGAGACCCCAAAAATCGCTACCGAATTGTAATCAAACATCATTTGAGTCACCAATTCTTGAACGATTTCAGTGTTAATCCCAACAGACCCTTTAAAGGAATCCGGTCAGTAATGTTGGTATTTTTGTTCCCGACGATGATCGTGTGGCGAAGGAATGTGAATGGTTTAAGGAATGGGGTTAGGGTTTGTTTGAACCTTTTTGCGGGACCCTTAAAAATTGATGACATGGACAATTAACTTTCTTAAAAAAATTAATATAGTTTTAATTAAACCTACCCACATTCTTCTCTACCCCCACTCCCCCCAAAGAAAATTAGGAATATATAGTCGGTAAGGGTGAGAGGATTTTTGTTTCACAAAATTTAAGTACTAGTCATTTAAGCTATCTGAAGGAGTCTTGAAGTGTGAAATGGGTGATTTAGGATATAAAAAATGGAGTGTTAAAGTGTAGAAAGGTGTTTAGTTGATTTTCTTTTGTGAATGAATGAAAAAACCGACTAAAAATCGATTTAATTGAGATGTCTAACTGAACACTGGGAACAACTTAAAAAGACTTTTTATGTATTTCACCTTTATTTTATGATCACTTAATATAGGAGATAGCCTCGAGGTCAGCAATATTTGTATACTAGTCGATAAGACATTTTTGTATATCTCGAGGAAACACCAAGATCAACCAAGTGCTCCCATTATTTTTTTGCTATATATATGGATAATTATAAAAAAATTTACACTATCAGTATAATTTAATTTCTTATTATATATGTTATTTATTTTTTTATCATATTACCGGTTAGTGCTTGTAATAGAAATTTACTTGTATTAGCTTGTAACAGTTTGTTTGGATGGTTGTTACCCATTGTATTGTATCGTATTGTTACTTAAAATATGATGTTTGTTTTGATTGTTATTTAAATTTTATTGTATCATATATGTTAAATTCGTCGTTGCATAACGACGAAATATGTCATTTTATGTAATAATTGATTTGGTTTGGTCGTGTCGTTACCTTATCTTTTTATCTCAATCTCACCCTTCATTATTATTAATTAGTTTTATTTTATCATTTACTTTACTTTTTATATAGTAATTTTGCACTGTATTATAATTTTTCTTTATAATATTATAAGTTTATTCTTCATATTGCCGATATGTGATATCATAAAACGATGACAAACGACACAATCTATCTAAATATTATATTTATCAAATAATATAATACAATATAATATATGATACAATACATTAGGAAGCGATATGTAACCATTATCCAAACAGGCTGTAAATGAAGGAAAACTTAGAGCTAACTGATTGCCATTCACTCGAATTATATCTTGGGCCCCGGTATAGAAATAAATTTGATTTCTTTATTACACACACCATGCTGGAAGAAGATAGATAGCTTCTTCTCGATATTATAACCGCGATTTTATATCCCTGTACAAGTGCAAGTATTGAATCTTATCACAAGCAGCATGTACTTGATACAATAAATTTGTTACTCCCTATGTTTCAAATCAATTGTATGTTTCGTTTATTGAAAATTAATTTAATTAAACTTTGAAATATATAATTTAATATTTTAAAATTAAAATTTAGATATTTAAAAATTATACAAATAGTACTATAGATTATATTTTTTCTTATATCAATATGATTTAAAAATAATGTTGATTAAACTTTATG
This sequence comes from Nicotiana knightiana, assembly GCA_005239525.1. Lineage (NCBI taxonomy): Eukaryota > Viridiplantae > Streptophyta > Magnoliopsida > Solanales > Solanaceae > Nicotiana > Nicotiana knightiana. The sequence goes on from MDKJ01161860.1 coordinate 54,026, forward strand.
TAATTTAACAACCGATAAGTGAATTTATCATCTATATTGAAATGGAAAGAGTACTTAATACATATTTGCAAAGCTTAAAGTTTTATGAATATTCCCAAACTACTTTTAACAAAATGAAAAAGAAAACTGTTCCCAAATGAAAAAGGAAGAAAGGCTTAAGAATCTTATTTTTTTTTGCCTTCAAATTTTCATGGCTAAACGGGTGTTATTAAAAGTTTTTCGCTGACTTCCAAATTAATGCCATGCCTGTTATCACGTTATTTAGGTCAGGCGGAGATCGGAATAATTTATGTTTGTGGTCAAACTTTTTCCTTGCAAAGAAATTCAACCTTTCTTGGAAATCGATACATTTTCTTTACTACTCCATTTGACTCATTAAAGTAGCCTCTATTTTATTTTTATATATATATATATATATATATATATATATATATATAT